>CM021100.1:499881576-499965558 GCA_007115665.2 Sequoiadendron giganteum
CTCTCTCTCTCTCTCTCTCTCTCTCTCTCTCTCTCCATCTCTCTCCCACTCCTTCTATCTCTCTCCCACTTTGTATCCCTCCCTTTCTCAAGTCTCTCCCTCCCACCCCCTCTCCCTCTCTCTCTCAAGTATCTCTGTCCTACCCCCTCTCCCTCTCTCTCTTTGTCAAGTCTCCCCCTCCTACACCCTCTCCCTCTCACAGTCACTCTCTCTATCTCTCTTCCACTCCCTCACTATCTCACTCCCTCTATCTTTCTCCCTCTACCTCTCCATATCTCTCAAGTATCTCCCTCCCACCATCTCTCCCTCTCTCTCACACCCTCTATCTCTCCCTCTCCCTCCCTCTCCCTCTCTCTTTGTCTCTCTCACTCCTCCCTCTATATCTCTCCCATCCTCTCTCTCTCTCTCACTCCCTCTCTCTCAAGTATATCCCCCCACCCCCTCCCACTCTCTCTCTTCCTCTCTCTCAGGTATCTCCCCCCACCCCTCTCTCTCTATCTCTCTCTCACTCACTCCATCTCTCTCCAATATCTCTATCCTAAGTACTCCCTCTCCCCCGAGTACTCCCTCTCCCTCCCACCCCCTCTCTATCTATCAAGTCTCTCTCTCCCACTCCTTGTATCTTTCCCATCCCTCTATCCCCACTCCCTCCCTCTCCTAATCTCTTAGGTCTCTCCTTCCCACCTCTCTCCCATTGTCTCCCTCCTCTTCTCTCTCAGGTGTCTCCCTCCCACCCTCTCTCCCTCTCACAGTTAAGATCTCTATCTCTCTTCCACTCCCTCACTATCTCATACCCTCTATCTCTCTACCTCTACCTCTCCATCTATCTCAAATATCTCCCTCCCACCACCTCTCCCTCTCTCTCTCTCAAGTAGAGGGTTTATGGTTAAGGGTAGAGGGTAGAGGATTTAGGCATATAGGGTTTATAGTTTAAGGGTAGAGGGTTTAAGGGTAGAGGGTAGAGGGTTTAGGGTTTAAGGGTTGAGGGTTGAGTGTTGAGGGTAGAGGGTTTAGGGTTTAGGGTTTACAGATTAAGGGTTAAGGGTACAGGGTTTAGGGTTTAGGGATTATGATTTATGGTTTAAGGGTAGATGGTGTAGGGTTGAGAGAGAGGGGGGTGTTGAGGGTAGAGGATAGAGGGTTAAGGGTAGAGGGTAGAGGGTTTAGGGATTTAGGGTTTATAGTTTAAGGGTTTAGGGTTTAACTTGGTTAAGAGTAGAGGGTTGAGGGTTGAGTGTTTAGGGTTTAAGGGTTGAGGGTAGATGGTAGAGGGTAGAGGGTAGAGGGTAGAGGGTTTAGGGTTTATGGTATAGGGGTTGATGGATTAAGAGGGTATGGGGGTTGAGGGCTTAAGGTTTAAGGGTTAAGGGTGTAGAGTTGAGGGATTAAGAGGGTATGGGGGTTGAGGGATTAGGGTTTAAGGGTTAAGGGTTGAGGGTTGATGGATTAAGAGGGTCTAGGGGTTGAGGGATTAGGGTTTAAGGGTTGAGGGTTAAGGTTTGAGGGATTTAGAGTGTAGAAGGGTTGAGGGATTAGGGTTTAAGGGTAGAGGGTTGAGGGATTAAGAGGGTATAGTGGTTGAGGGATTAGGGTTTAAGGGTAGAGGGTTGATGGATTAAGAGGGTATAGCAATTGAGGGATTAGGGTTTAATAGTTCAGGGTTCAGGGATTAAGAGGGTAGAGGGTAGAGGATTTAGGGTTTAGGGGTTAACGACTAAGGGTAGAGGGTTTAGAGTCTAGGGATTATGATTTATAGTTTAAGGGTAGATGGTGTAGGGTTGAGAGAGAGAGTGGGGTTGAGTGTAGAGGGTAGAGGGTTAAGGGTTTAGGGGTTTAGGGTTTAGAGTTTAAGGGTTTAAGGGTTAATGGTATAGGGTTTACAATTTAAGGGTCCCACTCCCTCTCTCTTCCACTCCCTCTCTTAGGTCTTCCCCCCACCAAAATTGAATAAATTTCTCCCTCTCAAGTCTCTCTCTTGGGTCTCACTCCCTCCCATGCTACCTAGACTAATTTGTGTCACTCCAATGCCCTCTCTTATAGTCCCTCTTTTCCAGGCCTCACCTACCTCCCACCCTACGTAGACAAATATATTTCACTCCAACCCCCTCTCCCCCCCTCTCTCTCTCTCTCTCTCTCTCTCTCTCTCTCTCTCTCTCTCTCTTCCCCTTTGGTCTTTTTGTATCTTCCAGGTCTCATCCCTCCCAACCCCTCTCCCATTGTCAGGTATTTTCCCCATTGTAACTAGATAGCTCTCTATCCCTCTCAAGTCTTTATCACTCTCAGGTCTCAATCACTACCAAACTACCTAGAATAATCTCTCACTCCTACCACCTCTCTCTCTATCTCGAGTGTCACTCCCTTTGTCTCTATGGAATCTCTCCCTTTCAAAACAACACATTTGGTGCTCACCAAATTTGGAGAGCACCAAATCTGTTTTACCTTGAAATGGTAAAATAGGGGTTGACCCTATGATTCAAGCCCACATGATTCTGTATTTGTCTGGTTCAGTGCTTTATCCAATTTATAAATGCCTTTTTTTATGCAGTTGACTTCATATTGTACAAATCTATGCTTGATTCATCACCTTTTTACAACCAATCTACATGGTAGACAACGTAGAAGAAGACATTTTGAAGTTTCTACATCATTTTACATTATCTGAGGTAATATATTCATTTTGGTAATATTGAAATATTTATATTTAATATATTTGTTTGTTTTTGACAATATAATCCAAATCTCTTTAATGATTTTATTAATCATAACAATTGGACATAGAATTCAACATTGAATTAGATGGGATTTACATACAAAAGCTTAATTTTTATGAGTTTTAAGAAGAAAAAAATGAAAAACATGACATTTACTTAACACAAATTTACTTATGAATTCTATTTGCATTGCTTATAGTAGTCCATTTCTAGCATGGCTAGTGGAATTCACTCTATTTCATTTTATTTTCAAGTAATTTGGAAAACTCAATAGCTTTCATCAATGTTAATGCAAGTGTCCATTAGTTTTTTGTTTCTTAAAAAAATCACCTTCATTGAACATGTGCTTAGATAAATTCAAGTGAGTTGACATGGTTGTTAATGCAAGTTTCCATTCATTCATACCATTTACCTCTCTAATAAATTAAAAAAACAAAATTTTTGTGCAATTGAGAATGCTTATTGTCTTTCTAAGTTACCTCATTTCCAAAGAATAGTGAATAAATTATAAGATATAGCATCACAAACCCTTCTTTGAATTCATATTCTTCATGACTTGGTTGACAATCACAAATTTAGTTTTGAGAACAATAAACAAAAGATTCTCTAGTTTTCATTTAGGTGGCAACAACTTATACCCTAGGTTTGTGATGCAAAGCAGGGAGGAAAAACCTTCAACAATCATAATTTGATGAATTTCAAACAATCTTCAGTCTCAAAAACCTCAATTCAATGCTCAACTAACCAATTCACATCCCCTTAAGTAATAACATCTCACATTCCTTTTTGTTGTACAACCTGCATAGGCTCTAAGATGATCTAAAACCAGTTGGATGTTGTAGATTAATGAATTCTTTCATTTTCACCTATTTAGAGGTTCTAACTCTTTGTATAGCAAAAGTTATCCTTTTTTTACGGCTTCTACCTACTTTCACAGTGTTCTTAGATTGAAGGGTTTCATGATGTAATTCGACCCATTCCACTTATTGTGCCTACTGTAACTTTTTGAATGGGTCCTATAACTTTTAAAATACATGCATAACCTATTTAGAATGTTGTGGGGTCAAGGTTGGGTGTTTGGGATGATGTTCTAGGACTGTAGTAGGGTATTTGCATGGTTAAAATGAGGGATTCAAGTGTTGTTTTGACAAAATGTGGGAAGGAATGTCCATGTAATGAATTATTCACCATGTACAAGGTCTGGTAAGTGTGTTTGGTGCTTTGTATGGTTCTGGAAGGTCCGGGAGATAGGAGTTTCATTAAAACCCCAAGTATTTTGCTTAAAATTGACGGTTTGGTGTATTAGGGGTCTAGAGGTCTTGGACCTAGAAAAAAATCAGGAAATTGGAGGTTTTGACACATAATATACTGATGTTTGAGGATTTTGAGTGAATATATGGTGTTTAAAAGGTACTCTCTTTGTAAATTAGGCCAATTGAATAGCCTCTTCCAAGGTGGGTCTATTAGAAGTCAATGTTGGTCCAAATGAATTTATGTTGGGGTTTACCTATGTTTTATAACTTGCTAATGGGTATCTTAATTATCCCTAATTTTTTCAAGTGTTTTGGAAAATATTGGTGAAAAGGCCCTTTAACCGGCTTACCTATGCTACAAGGGAAAGCTTGGTAGAAGTTGGGATTTTCAATTGAACATCTGATTTTGCTTTGGAATATGATTGATTCTCATTGATTTGGTGTATTGAATGGTTTCCACCCCTCTCTAAATCAAAAATGGTGTTTCTTGGTAAGTTAAGTGATCAAGTTGTTTGTAAGTCTATTAAGAGCCTTCCTCTAAATCTTTGAACAAGTTCATTATGGATCCCTACATGTACTGCATCAGCCTCTAGCTACTTTTCCAACTCTTCAAGCACACTCAATATCCCTACTCTAATATCTAACCCTAAAGACATCCAACTCCATCATGTATGGAAAATGTTGTCTAGCATAGACATGTTTCATAATTCCAAACAGCTCGCTACCTTCTTTCATAAAATGCTTTGGTGTGTTTCATATTTAATGCAATGTAATCGACAATATCAATATTTTCATAAAATGCATTACTTACTTTTTTTCTATGTGTGTTTGTGAACATGTAGAATTCAAGGTCATGTCGAGGAAATGATCGAAGCCTTTAACACCAAAAGAACATGTAGTTAAAAATGCAAGGAGAAGAGAACCAAAAAATGTAGCTCGTGAAGCAAAGGAATTGCAGCCCATACAACCAAAAATTCTTGTGTAATCTAAGAGAGATGTCAAATTGTAAAAAAAAGGGCACGGATGAGGAAAGTTCGTGGAAGGATAGGAATGTATACCGAAGTTGGGGGCACATCATCAACCATAGGTGAAGCTTAATGCACATCTCCAGTTGAAGACACATCGGCAACAACATGTGGTTTTCCAAGTACATCAGAAATCACATCTCCAATTGAAGACACACCATCAACAACATTGTGTTCTAAAATTACATTAGAAAAAACATCTCTATTTGAACGCACTCCACAAACAACATCTCAAGTTGGAGGTACAACATCATTTACATGTCAATCTCAAGGTATGTCATCAATTGCATCTCCAATTGAAGGTACACGATCTATCCTTGATGTTGTTGACCTTCCCAATGTTGACACAAATTTACATTTGAGAACTCCTCCTAGAGTTTTGCATATAAAACCTACATTTCAACAACCACCAAGAAACCAACTTTTAAAAACACATAACCATTGCAATTACAAATTTGTTGCATTATGCAACTCACAAATTTGCAACTTTTATCACTTTTCCTACTAACTAAACTAATGAATCCATTATTTCATTGAGATACAATCTTTCATGTTGCCTTTTAGGCTTAAAAAATCACTTGTTGACACATTTTTAATGCAAGGGTGCATTCTGACCATCAATCATGGAGATTTGTGACTAGGTGCCTAGGTGCTCTTGCACCACCTACCTTGCCAATCCTACTGAATTGGAAAGCTAGTGAGCTCACTGGCTTTCCAAATCTATAGGGTTGACAAGGTAGGGGCAACGTATGCCTCATAGAAATTGATGCAACCTAGGTCATCTCTAACATACCTTAATTCCACCTAAGACTTCTCTGGAGCAACTTGCTAAAAACTTGAAAACAATGCTATCCAACCTCACTTTTTCATGTAAAAACACCCCAAATGCCACCTAGGGCATCACCAAAAATTAGTATGTGCACCTCTTAATGCAGAGTGGATCAACCAAGATGTGATTTGACCCAACTTCTGTCAAATATGCCCACTAAGACATCAACATTCACTTGACTCAATAGGGTACCTCAAATTTCCTACCATGGAGTCCATTAGACCAGACATGATCAAAGGCTTGGTAATATCTTCAACATCCCTTACTTGATTGATCAACACCCACCAATAGGAATTTTCACTTTAGGAACAACCAATGACTCTTCAAAACAACATTAGGCCTTAACTTCTTTGTAGCCCTATTGACTAGGACAATCAATAATAAAACTAGTTGGAGGTAAGAACCAGGTGATTGACACAGGTTTTAGACCCCTTATGCAAGCCTCTTCAAACCGTCAAGACCTCAGGGTATGACATTCAACAAAAATACTTCTATGGACCAATCTACAATGCCACAAGGGGACCTAATGAGGTTGTTCCCGTAGACACGTAAAATATGCATGCACCTGATCTTGATCTTACTAACATCAGTTCATCCTAAATCATCTCCTTTACTAAACAATTTAATTAAATAATCTTTATTTGATTAAAATCATCATATTCCATCTCTTAGTTAAATAAATCTTGTTTTATCTGATTAAGTCATTCTCTTTTGTTAATTAAATTAATCAATTTGATTTAATTAACCCTGTGTCTCTATTTGATTAAATAATTAATTTTATTTAATTAAATACCTAAAGTCATCTCCTTAAATTAATTTAATTAATCTTTATTTGATTTAATCTAACATCATGCTCCTTAGTTAAATAAAGCAATTCTTATTTAATTAAGTCTAAATCATTATTCCTCTCAACTTTGATTTATTTAAATTCTAAAATCTAAGTCAAAGTTGTCACATCCCCTAATCTCTCTTTAAATTAATTAATCTTTGATTTATTTAATATTAATCTATGTCAAATCCTCTAGAGAATGCAACTTGCACATGAAAATAGATTTAATTAATTTATTAAATCTCTATTTTCCCTCACATGGCATAAAAAGAGAATATTCCCTCAGATTTGAATTCAAAATCCAAGTGGATGGGTACTTCCAACAAGGCATTCAATGCCTCTTACATGTCCTTGTGCATTGAGCCAAGTGACATTAACTCCATTCTTCTCTCCCTACAACTTTCAAATTCAAAATTCAAATCTCCCCCTCTTTGGCACATTGACCAAAATGTGCACAACCTTCCTCCATTCACATCTTGACAAGTGGCACTTGCCCATTGGATGATGAATGATCCCACATTGCTCAATTTCACTAATTCTTCCAAGATTGAAATCTATAAATGAGAGACTCTTCCTCTCATTCTATCATCCACAATTTGAGTAAACTCACTATACTCAATTTCATCTTCAAGCATAGCTATTTTCATCTCTTTTTATTAAGTTCTTAACTAGGTTATGCAGGAATTCAACCAAGGTGGATAAATCTTCATCAAAAAATCACAAAGCTTACAAAGGAGTTAAGGGTCTTTCAACACACCAATTGGCACCAACTCCCCCATGGGATCAAGAGTTTTCTTTACTTAGATAGATTTGATTTGGTTTATTTCATTGTTCTTAATTCATTTTTCTATTTAAGCTTTGTAAATGGATTTCATGAGGAATCCCTTTTTTACCTTGCATATGATCTAATATTGTGTTTGTTTCTTGTGTTTCTGTAGGTATCAAATTAGGGTTCACAATTCCAAACAAGAACCAAGGTATCTAGTCACTCCCCATGATGTAGAGTGAATCAACCAAATATGAGAGATGACACAACTTCTCTCAAATATGCCCACTTGGACATCAATTCACCTAACTCACAACAGGGTAACCTTGCCACTTGACATGGTATTTTGTCCAATTAGACTAAGACAAAGGTTTAGACCAAATTTGTTACCCCAAAAAATGTTTTTGGGCATGTGCAGGATCAACATGGAAAAAACAGGCCCTTAAGTGGCAATAAAATTCAGAAAAATCAGAGTTAGTCAACTTGATGTAAAAATTTGAATAAGTTATCTATATTATTTAAAAAATATGTAAGAATAGAATTTGTAGAAAATTGAATGTAGTTTCTAAACTACTAGGTTTATTTTTATTTAAAAAAAATCTATTTGGTGAAAATTTGAAATTTCAATGAATTAAATACTTAAATTTTAGGGAAAAAATAAGAAGTAGGTGTCTGTCTAACCACCCTAACCACAATAAATTGATAATATTTTTTTATAAGATTTTAGATATAAGTAGAAGACTCATTTCTCGATGTGATACATATTTTTTTGTAATTTTTTTCCAAGTAAATAATTAATTATAAATTTTTTACTACAACTTTTTAAAAATATAAAAAATCGTACATCTGACCACCTTAACTTGGTCAAAATTTCATGAAATTCAATTATTTTCTTTTTAATCCTATAGTATGTTAAGCATACAATGTGACACATGTTTCGGATTCAAAAAATATGATACCGTTTGAAAGCTATAGATGTTTTTCAATCAACCTATCAATTAGGACTTTAGTCGTAATTCAAATAGAAAATGAATAATAATTATTTATTAAATTCAAAGTAAAGAATAATTTATATTGGTGGAAATCTGAGAATCTCCTTCAAAAACCCTTTTCATTTCATCAATTTTGGGTAAAAAAAAGTTGTCAGCCACATGGGCCATCATATCACTTACATATCGCCACTTTTGTCCCATCATGATCTTGCACATACCCTTCTCTTGACCACTCCAAGACATAACACCCTAACTTGCACCTAAGGAATTCTATTTTCTCATCGCTCTAGCCTTTAGGCCTCTTTTTCCCTTAACCCTTGTAGCACTGCTCGGTAGGACAGTCAAGACAAAAACCACATACAAGTCTGTACCAGGCCCAAACTATTGAATTTGGACAACAAATGGATGCCACTACAAAGTCTCAAAGCCTCCATTCTTGACAATCAAAGGTAAAGTCACAACAAGCGAAAAGGTAACGCTACAAGGTAGGCTTAATAGGCTGCTCAACTCAAGGAACTTAGTACCTAGGCACTCCCCAACCCCCCTCAACCACAAGTAAGCTCCTATACCCTTCTTACATCCATTTCACAAGTCCCTACAAGACTGTATTCACAAAACATTCTCACAAAGACCAAAAATCATACTTTTCCTCTTGATTCTAGGCTTGTCACATGATGATGCCAGGACTAGATCTTCAAAGATCCTTCCCAAACCTGCATGCCACTCTCTGAAGCAATTATAATAGAAAAGTAAATATGGTACTCACCCATTCTACCTAGTCTTGGCCTTAATGCATGGTGGGAATGGAAGATACAAGCAAAATTTAGTAAACACCCTGATTTTGGAGGGTTTCAGACCACCTGATAGAGAAATATGAATATCTCCCTTGTCCCTCAATGAAATTAATCCACACCAATGCCAAAAGAGAGCGAACTCAACCCCATTTCAAACCATTATAGCCTTGGAGTCTGAAAACAAACCTACAGACCGTACCAAGTACAGGATCAACAATTCTTGCACAAGAAATTAGAAAACAAAGCAAACTTTTTATTGAATTTGTATACACCTAAAATTGGTCTAGAGCATCTGATTAATTAAATACAAATTATTTGATTAATAATTCTAATTTCCTCTACTATTGAATAAATAGAAATATTTATATAGTTCACATTCAAATTCATCTTAATTAAATAAACAAAATTAAATACTTTGTTCAATTTAATTATCAAATCCCTATTTTATTCTATCACATCGATTCTAAATTAATTAAATAAAGACAAAAAGAATTTATTGATTAATTGCCATTTATTCTTCTATTTTAATTTAATAAACAACTATCCTATAGTTCGTTTTATTAAATTATTTATCTCCCTTTTCCTAATTTAAATAAATCAAAATATTTAAATTAGAGCATAAGGAATATTCCAATCTATATTCTCTCAAAAATGAATGAGATTTCCTATTTCTAAACCCATGTCTAATTTATGTCTAAATTTTTCACAATTAATGCTTTGAAACTTCACAAAAAGTTTTGGAGACAAATTGGAGACAAATTGGGAATTTGATCTCTCAATCCTCTTCCATCAATCAATCTTTCCTCTTCTCTTGCTTGGTGTTTTCATGGGTAGAGACAATCTCCATCTTTCTCTCAATCTCCTCCATCTCACCATTCAATCCTCCAAATTGAATCCAAGCCTCTCAAAGCTTTCCCTATGCATTTCTACAACCAAGAAATCTATAAATAAAGCCTCATTGAACCAAGAAAAGGATCCAGATAATCAAGCTTTTGCACTCTTACTTTGCAGGAATCCAGACATCAAGCATCAAGCATTCACATCAAGCAATCAAGCATTCAACTTTCACAACCATGGCTGCCTCCTGTAGCTGCAAATATCTGTTTCACATCAATATCATGCTAGTTTAATTGATTTATCATTTAGCATTGCATTATCATTATCTCGTTCTTCAAATAGTCATTTTAATAGTTTTACTTGCTTAAATAATCTGAGAGCAATTTAGATTTAATAAATATTTGAGGATAGAGAGCAATAGGACGCTTTCATTTGATTACTGTTTTGATTTAGTTCAATTGAGTTATCTTTGATATAATGTCTTATTAAGAAGTGTCTTTTATTCTTTTATTCTTATTCACTTATCACAGTCCTATCAAAAACCATCAAATCGACGAAGGTTCACACCTTTAAGACAAACCATGGAATCATCGATGAAGGAGTTAGTAACTAAAGGTCTTCTCAGATCTCAAGAGGCAAGATTTTGGGATCCAAAGGTTAAACCATCATGGTGGAATGACTCAGATTACTGCAACTTCCATAACAATAAGGGTCACAAAATGAACGATTGTATGGAGTTAAAACATGTCGTACAAGATTTAATCGACAACAATAAAGTGTATGTGGAAGGACCTCAAACTAATAATTTTCATTCTACCTTCAAAGACCCTTTGCCAAATTATGACAAAGGTGCATCATCCTCAACAAACAAAGGTAAGAATGTTAATCACGTCTATGAAACAATGATCCTTTGTCTTTTTGAAGTCAAGGATAATCATACAGTTCATCCTATCATCAGCAAAACCAAAATCAAGGACATTACCCCTTTGGATTTATTCCCAAAAATGCAACACTCACAATCAAATCAATGTTTTAAAAATCAGAGATCATCAAGAGTATCAACCAGTAAACGTCATGACTAGGGGGAAATCCAAAGTCATATTAAAGGGAATTGGATCCACACATGTAGTTCCACCTCCATCACATTATAACATCATTGATCAACTTCAGAACATCCCCACTCAAATATCGATATTAGAACTTCTGAAAATATCACCATCACATAAAGAAGTTCTAGAACAGGCGCTAGTTGCCACTACAGTATCAAAGAATCTGGATGTTTGCCAATTCCAAGCTATGGTGGGACATTTAACTACCCCACATTGATTATCATTCTCTGAACAAGATGATGTCTCATTAAACCATCCCCATAACACTACATTGCATATTGAAGTACTAATCCACAATCATCGCATAAAGAGAGTCCTAATAGATGGGGGAGCTGGTCTAAACATTTGTACTCTCAAATTAATCCGTGCATTAGGATACTCAGATGATGCTATCGATACCTGAAGGAAAATGACTATCAAAGCATATGATGAGGAAGAAAGATCACCTAAAGGTTTAATTGTATTACTGATTCAAGTAGGACCCATGATGAAGCACATAACATGTCAAGTATTGGAAAGAGAATTAACATACAAAATTCTCTTAGGGCGACCATGGATCCATGAAATGTAGGTTGTACCTTCTACTTATCATCAATGTCTGAAGTTCCTAGTAAATGGACAAGAGGTAACTATATCTGTTGATTACAATCATCCTCAACATTGTGATACAATCAGAATATCCCAAGAAACCTTGATACCTCACAATAGGGAAGCATCCAATTCAAAATCATCCAATGAAGAACAACATCCAAGTATTACCACCAAGTGGGTTGAGAAAAAGGGTAAACAAAAAGAAACAAGTCCTATTCAAAGTAACTCAACAGATAATCTGGATTAGCAAAATTCCTTATCACAAAAGTTTCAAGAGAAAGTCCATCTGACTGATAAGGGAATGGGAACATATTCTATGGAGCAATCGCTTAACCTATCACAGTTAATGCCATCTCCTAGGACCTATGGACAACTATATTTGATAAAACCTCCAACATCATTACCAACCATAGTTCTGCAAGAAAGGTTTGTCAAAATGGGTACCATAGCAGATGATGTAGATGAAAAAGCAATCTTGGATTGGCTCTACAAAGATGAGGAACCTTCTACATCAAATGCCAATATCGAAAATGTCAGCGTCAACACCGACAAATATGGAAAAGGAAAAGCCATTTTAGAAAAAATGGGATATGAAGGACAAGGACCTATTGGATTGAGAAAGGAAGGAATCACAGAACCTATCCAACCCCTCACCCTCCAATCAAAAGAAAAACCAGGATTAGGATACTCTGACAAGGACAAACAAGAAATGACAAGAAAAGTTGTTGAAAGAATCCTTCAGCTAAGGGATAGTTCAGAAACAGACTCAAATGAATATGAGTGGGACATAGGCTCTGAGGTTTCTTATACTGAAATACAAGTTGATGTGATACAAACATATGCACCTACACAAGAGGAGGGACAAGGTTCTGGGTCTATACCATTCGTGGCAGAGACACTAAATATTGATGATTCAAGTGGGGATGATCAGACCTCGAGTGAGCTAGACAATTCTGAAGAAAGTATCATCATAGACCTCGATATCCCATTAGACAACACTGACGAAATGGTCGTCTAAACCCTTACATCCATCACTCTGAATGACTCCGATAATCTCATGCCACTCATCCATCCTGAACTAATTGACTGGGAACCTATGGAACCTTTAACTGTTCCAAGCTTCACAGACGATGACGCTATAATAAATTTCCTATGTCATACTGAACCTAATACAAGTTTTGTTCATAATACTCATAACAATGCAACTCAGCAGGAGAGTGTCAAATCTTCCAGTTGCAAAATTAAAAATAGGGAAAATAGATCTGATGGTGAAAACCATTCCATGGCAGTATCAGATCTCAAAAAAGATAAAATAAAGAACATATCCAACAGTGAAAACCTTTCTGAGGCACTGACGGATGGAAGATTTGACACTCTTCCAGAACACTATCATGAGTGATCATCAGTTCTGGTGGAACCAACACAGTCGGTAAATATTGGTAATGAAGAAAGAGCAAAGATCCTGCATTTGGTTGAATCCATGACAGATAAAGAAAAACCAGATTTCATCAACTTTTTCAAAGCGAAAAGCATCAACTTCGCTTGGTCATATTTTGATATGCCAGGCTTAGACCCAAATTTACTCATGCATCATTTGTCTTTACCAATAGGAATCAAACTTGTTAAGAAAAAATTAAGGAAAATGCACCCCCACATAGCATTAATGGTAAAGATAGAGTTGAAGAAATTATTGGATGCTGGCTTCATATGGTCAATCGACTATGCCGAATGGATATCAAATCTGGTACCTGTTTCAAAACCTGACAATAGCATTAAGATATGCATGGATTTCAGGGATCTCAATAAAGCATGCCCAAAGGATGATTTTCCACTACCAAATATAGATATCATTGTGGACTTGACAGCAGGGCATGCCATGTTGTCAATCATGGATGATTTTTCTGGATACAATCAAATTAAAATCACTCCCGAAGATCAGGAGAAGACAACTTTCAGATGTCCATGGGGAACTTTATGTTGGAATGTCATGCCTTTTGGTCTAAAAAATGCAGGTGCAACATATCAACGGGCAATGGTGACAATCTTCCATGATATGATGCATACCTTCATGGAGATTATGTGGATGACATATTAGCAAAGTCTACAACAAGAGATGGACATCTGCATATCTTAGATAAAGTCTTCACATGACTAGAGAAATTCAATGTTAGATTAAACCCTAAGAAGTGTGTCTTCGGGGTAACAACAACAAAACTATTGGGGTACATTGTGTCAGAAAAAGGCATTGAAGTGGATCCCATGAAAGTCAAAGCAATAATGCAGTTGCCGCCTCCGAAGAATATCAGTCAGCTTAGATCACTACAAGGAAGGCTTTAATCGATCAGAAGATTCATCTCCCAGCTGGTAGACAAAAGTCATCCATTCAATCACCTTCTACATAAAAATATAGTTTTCAAGTGGGATGAGCGGTGTGAAACAACTTTCAAACAAATCAAACAGTATCTGATGTCACCGCCTATTCTCATACCACCAACCAAAGGGAAATATTTAATATTGTATATTGCTACAACTAATATCTCTTTGGGAGCACTCCTAGCACAAGAAGATCATGAAGGTAAAGAGCATGCCATCTATTACATCAACAGGACATTGAATGGATATGAAATCAATTACACTATCATTGAGAAGTCTTGTTTGGTAGTGGTGTTTGCTACCCAACAGCTAAGGCACTATATGTTGGCCAATACAATTAGATTAATAGCAAAGATTGACCCATTAAAGTATCTACTCAACAAAACTGCCTTAATAGGTAGACTAGCAAAATGGGTCATGCTATTAAGCAAATTCGACATTCAATATGTGGAAAGAAAAACTATCAAGGGTCAGGCCATCACTGAGCAACTGGATGAAGCTCTTCTTCCAGATGATCAACCTATGACCATGGAATTTCCAAATGCAGACATCCTCATAGTAATGCCCCAACAATGGGTATTATACTTTGATGGGTCATACACGCAACATGGATCAGGAGCTGGGATCTTGTTCTTAACTCCTCAAGGACACACCATTCCTAGATCATACAGACTAATGTTCCAGTGCACCAATAATGTGGCAGAGTATGAGGAATTAATCATTGGGGTCAAAATAGCCATTCAATGGAAAATCACGGATTCACAGGTATATGGGGACTCTCAACTAGTCATTTATCAAGTAAATGATGAATATCAAACAAAAGATGAAAAGTTGATGCCCTACAAGCAACACATTGAGGCTCTAAAAAAGTTCTTTGTTAGTATCAAGTTTGATCAAATTCCAAGGGCAGAGAACAAAGTTGCAAACGCTATGGTCACCATCGCTTCATTACTACAATTGCCTGGGAAACGTGTTTGTTATGAGTTTATGGTGGAACAAGTATCATGTACTTCCCATAATAATTTAGAAACTGCCACTATCTGCCATCTAGAAACCATGGAAACCTCCATCTATAAAGAAACCTCTGCTTATCTGAAAGATGATATCCTCCCTCCTAACCTTTCCAGGAATCAAAAACAAAACTTTATCCGCCAATCCGCATGACATACACTAATCGCTGACATCCTATATCATTGAGGTCTTGATGGTACTTTACTTCGATGTTTAGAACACAACGAGTCTGAAACGACCCTACGAGAGGTTCACGAGGGTATTTGTGGCACTCATTCGAGTGGAATAACTCTAGCCAAGAAACTCCTCCGTTTGGGATACTATTGGCCAAGCATGGAGAAAGAATCTTATCATTTTGTTAAGAAATGTGAAAAGTGTTAGATTCATAGCAATCTGATTCATGCACTAGCACAAGACATGCATCCTTTTACAACCACATGGCCTTTCTGTCAATGGGGCCTCGATCTGGTAGGAAAAATAAATCCATCTTCATCTAATGGACACAAGTTCATTATAACTACTACATAATACTTCAAAAAATGGATTGAAGCAGTGCCACTTACAACCATCACTGGGAAGCAGATATCCTCTTTCATCTTGAACTATATCATATGTCAGTATGGTATTCCTCAATCCATTATCATAGATAATGGACGACCTTTCAAAAATCAAGATGTCCAAGAATTATGTGAAAAGTTCCATATCCAACATCATTTTTCCACACCGTACTATCCTCAAGGGAACGACCAAGCAAAGGCCTCAAATAAGACAATTCTCAAAATTCTAAAGAAAACGGTAAACGATGTTGGAAGGGATTGGCATGTTCAACTCAACCCTGCACTATGGGCCTATAGAACAAGCATTAGAACACCAGCAGGGGCAACACCATATGCTTTATTAAATGGATCAAAAGCCATCTTGCCCATTGAAGTTGAAATTCCATCACTTCGTGTTTCACTTAGAGGGATTATTTCAGATGAAGACTATAGAGTTTCAAGACTACAGGAACTGGAATTGTTAGATGAGCATCGTCAACAAGTTGTAAATCATCTAACGACTTATCAACAAAGGATGTCAAGGAGTTACAATCACAGGGTGAAACCAAGGGTCTTTCAGGTTGGTGACTTGGTACTAAAGGAAAACCCCAGAAATCAGCAGGACAGGGAGAAGAAAGGTAAATTTGAGCCTAACTAGCTTGGTCCTTTTTTTGTCACATCAGTATATGGATCAGGAGCATATTAGCTATCAACGTCAGAAGGGGATCTGTTTGATGAACCTATCAATAGTATCCATCTTCGAAGGTTCTATACTTGACTCTCCTAATGCACGGGTTAAACTTCTGGAAATAGTTTCCTTGATGAAAACCTGGCAATCAGGCATCTTGGTCACACAAAATACAAAAATACAAAAAATGAGAAAAATTAACAAAAAAAAAAGAGTGTAATCAAAGCATATGTGAAAACCTGGAAACAGGTGTCGTATGTGATTCTATGATCAGCTTTCCCATCTATTATGAACATATCTGGATCATTAGTTTGGCAGTCAGTATCGTTCCATATCATGTCAGTCATCTTGCCATCACTGCATCTATTATGAAAGTCATGTCACATGGTCACAATATCACTCCATAGCTTGGGGGAAACATCTGGATATGATTAAGGGCAATTAAGACTTATCCATTTCACTAGTCTGGGAACACGACAATATGGAAGAAAAACAAAAATGAAGATCAAAGTGCAATGTCAATCATCATCAGAAAAGCATCAAAACATCCATATCATATCAAAAATCCAAAAAAAAAAAAAACATAGGTCTGTGTCAGTCAAACTATGTGGTTTCCGCGTGTGTAATGTAGGCAAGGCTAATCTTAAATCAGCCCCTGAGACCCCTAGGATTAGTTAGTAGGTTAGGTCTTTTGTCACAAGTCTCAGAAAATCCAAAAAAAAAACATGTCAAACAGTCAGGATGGATGATCTTAAATTTGAAAAATGATTGAAACACACTAAGTGAAAATGGATAAATTATATTTTGATTATCATTTCTTTGGAGTAACTCAATGATGTCTTGAACTAGAGGAACAAGGAAAAAGAATGATGTTTTTATTGTTTGCTGTCTGTATGTTAATCATTTACATATATGAATTATTGGGGGATGTGCTATGCCAATGTATCACCAATGACATTCATAATTCACACATTCAAATGATTAGTCACTGTCTGTTTACGCAATAAATGCTCAGGTCATCTTGGTTCAATTATACCTAGGTGCTTGTGTTCGATTGCAATATTAAAAATCATGAAAGTAATACTCAGGTCGTCATTGGATTAACACAACCATCGACGCTTGTATTAACTTTCAACATCCAATAAATCTCTATGATGATACCAAGCACAAAAAGATTGTTAAAATGACATCTGTTCTGCATATCATTGCATGATTAAATTAGATTGCATTCATCATCATTTATTATTTGTAGAGTATTTGATGCATAAAGGATTCCAATCAATGATTATCTAATCTACAAAAGAGACTGAGTATACTTGACATAAAATCATCAAAAACATATAGCATCATCATATTGCATCATCATTTCATCATTCATATATTTTATCATGCATCATAAATTCTACCATCAATGCATCAGGTTCATTCTTACCATAACACATTCATTACATTTATTATCATCTACATCATAAAACATCATTACAATCACGTATCCATACATTTAATAAATAAAATCATATCATTACACCCATCAAAGATCATCCATCATTTATCATCATCACATTTGAAAATAACAAAGAAACATTCATCTATCTATTTCATACATTTTCTCATTCATCATAAAATCACCATTTAGAATCCATACATCACATCATATATCCACATATCATTTGTCCATCCATACATACATCATTACATCATTACATTAAAATAAAATATCATTTATCATCATCACATTTAGAATAAACTCATCACATAAAGCATATAACACCATCCATCACATAGAAATCATGAAGCCATCATCATATCATATCAAATGCATCTCATATATATATCAAAAATGTCAAGTATACAATGAAGTTGGACATAAAAATACATCATCGTACAAAGAGATACAATCATAGTATACATCACATAGGATCAAAATGGCATCTATGACCTGCTACTACCAGAGTGAGCAGGCCCAACAGGACCTGTACCACCACCACCCCCAGACGGACCCGGATCTCTAGAATCTCTGCGTGGAGGCTGTGTCACCCCCTCACTGACTGTCCATGTGTGAGTCCACCCTGATTTTGATGGGGCATAACTGACTCAGTGCTCGGCAGGCACTGCATCATGATATCGGCCTCTATAAAACTCAGCCTCTCAAGCAACCCACATAACCTCTCTCATGTAATTTGAAACTAAGCTACCATCGACAACTCTCTCTAAGGTCTCGGCTCTCTCCCGTGCCCTCTCAACAATCTGCCTAGCACTATCTCGCTCTACTGTCAGGGTATCAACTTGTGTCTGCATAGCGGTTAACTGTGCTAAGGCCTGTGCGTGAGTCTGTGCCTGTGCCTGCATCTGGGTCTGAGTCTGCACAAGCATGCCCTAAGCCTGTACCAACTGCCCCTGCAAAGTCTAGACCTGTGCCTGTAGCCCAACTATCTGTCTCTATTGCCCGACTGTTGGCACTATCACTGCCTGCCTCTTACGAGGCCTACTGGAAGGAGGTGCACTGTGGATGTCTAGCCCTGGCCCTCTGTATCCTCCACTCCTACGATCGCTATCATCGCTACTACTGCTGCTCTCTGAACCACTGCTAGATGAAGAATCATCTCCACCCCCGCTATCTGCAAAACCCTCGACTACATCCCCCTCTACAGGTAAAGGTGCTGGCTCATCAGGGATGGTAATACGAGGATGAGGGACCAAGGCCAAAAATGCTACGTAGTCCTCTGTCATGACTGCCTCTGCAATATCTCTCCGCATGTCCCAAGGAGATGGTTGTAATGCTCTGTAACCCTCTACAAGAACATCATAGGACAGTGTCAGACCCCAATCAGGAACATCCATCTGACGCTTGGCATAGTGAGCTACTCCCTGTGGCATGCACTGAACAATGCCATACTGTTTGTATACCCGATGGAGTAGGAATCTCTCTAAAACAAAGAGAGTCCGGCCAATGAGGTACATGGAATCACACAAAAATCCCAATACTGCACCATCCTCATCCCACTCATATTCAAGATATGGGCGCCAGATAACTGTCTTTGTGTCATCGAAAACTCGTCTCTAATGCTCTAACTTTCCCATCCGGTCCTACATGAATCGAACACTGTATCAAAAAACATATGGTCTGTCGACTGGTCTGTCTGCAACTGGGAACAACCGACAAATAGCAAAATGCTCCCAATCCCATACCTGTAACAGGGTCACCCCTGCTGATAAACTACGTGCACCAAGGTACACAACTGAGTGTAGATCATGATAAAGATGTGCTAACATACACATCCCCCATGCATATCTGGTACCATGTACCATCATACTCTCAAGAGTCCATCCCCAGCCAATGAGGAATTCCTTTGACCTGTGATCAGGACAAAGGAACCCTCCAATGAATCTAGCTAGCACTACTGGAAGTGTTGCATACACACCTGCAATCCTCCACCATGGAATGCTCGGACCCTCTATGTCCTGATTTTGAAATACTCGGTGAAGGGCATCTCTATTGCTGGTCCCATGAGAATTGTATGTGACAATCTCCCCCATGAATGGAATGCGCAATATATGCCACACATCCTCTAGTGTGACTGTCATCTCACTGGTGGGTAGGTGAAAGGTGTTGTGGTCGCTATGCCACCTCTCAGCCAATGCGGTCAACAAACCCCGATTAATCCTAATCTGGGGCATCTCAGGTAAGCTCGTAAGGCCGCACTTACCTATGATCTGAAGCTCATCAGGTGACAAGAAGGGTATCAAATCTGTTGTCTGAGAAAATCTCTCTCGTGTCTGGAGAATACCCAGATCCTCCTATCATCATAAAGAAAAATCTACAATCAGTGAACTATGTCAAGAATTAAACGTCGTTCTACTATCAAGTCTATTTCAAAAGCTGTGGTATGGATTTTTGATCAAAATTCATAGGAAAACATCAAACCTCACCTATCATGAGGTTCTCAAATCATCAACAAACCTCACCTATCATGAACCGAGGTTCATCAAAATATTATCTAGATCTTGCCTATCATGAGATTTATCAGGTATTGAATCATTTCCTCGCCTATCATTAGGATTTCTTCTCACCTATCATGAGAGTTAGTCTTATTTAAACCATCAAATCCAACATCACGAATTTGGATTATCAATCATACCAATCGAGAGAATGGACATGATCGGAATTGATAAAATCAAGGTTCACTAAGTCAAAATCTACAATTCTGACCAGAAGCGCTAAAATAGGCTTCCAAAGCGCTAAATCCCAAAAGCGCTACTTTATTAGTCCAAAGTGCTAAACAAGGACCTAAAGCGCTAAATCATGAAAGCGCTATTTCAGCACTCCAAAGTGCTAAAATAGGCCGTCAAAGTGTCGCTTTACCAGAAGCACTAAAACAGACCTTCAAAGCGCTAAACAACCGACTCAAAGCACTAAAATCCAGCTTCAAAGCGCTAAAAATTGACACCTAAGCGCTAATTCGCTGAAAGTGCTACTTTACCGATCGAAAGCACTAGAGTTTTTAATGCAAGCGCTAAAACTCAAAGCGCTAGACTTCTTACTAGAAGCACTACATTGGAATGTAAGCGCTACAGCGCGGCTTCAAAGCGCTAAAAGACACTTGGACACGCCTAGGACCTAAAAAGCATAAAAAACAAAAAACATGAATTACGAGGAGGTCGAGGGGTACATACCGGAGGTCCATACGTAGGCGGCCATCTGTGGCGTCGAACACGCTCGAATCAATGAGTGTGGTAAGGAATAGGCATCTCGCTCCAACTGGCAGAAAAGTCTTTATCACTAGGAATTTTGAACTCAAAAAGCAAATAATGAATTGAAAATGACCTTTTAGCACTATTTATAATTTTTGAAAGGTATTTTTGGTGGATTTTTATTACATTTTGATTAATTTTATCCATGAAATTAATTAAAACTCATCCGAGGGCTCTATTTCTTCATCATTTTGTCAAGAGATAAATTATTTCATCATCGAAACATCATAAAATCATCAGAAAATCATAAATTTTCAAAAAAAATTCTAAAAATCATCAGATTATTAATTTATCTCCCGAGGGGGAATATTATCATTAATCATCTGAAAATCAATGTCTAGGGCATGTCTGGGGCATACAGAATTATTTTTCTTTATCATCGATCCTGGCAGTAGCAACAAAACTATTCTTCGTAGCAATGCGTAAACACATCACTTCGAAGAGGGGTAAAATGTATACACCAAAAATTGGTCTAGAGAATCTGATTAATTAAATACAAATTATTTGATTAATAATTCTAATTTCCTCTACTATTGAATAAATAGAAATATTTATATAGTTCACATTCAAATTCATCTTAATTAAATAAACGAAATTAAATACTTTGTTCAATTTAATTATCAAATCCCTATTTTATTCTATCACATCGATTCTAAATTAATTAAATAAAGACAAAAACACTTTATTGATTAATTGCCATTTATTCTTCTATTTTAATTTAATAATCAACTATCCTGTAGTTCATTTTATTAAATTATTTATCTCCCTTTTTCTAATTTAAATAAATCAAAATATTTAAATTAGAGCATAAGGAATATTCCAATCTATATTCTCTCAAAAATGAATTAGATTTCCTATGTCTAAATTTGTCACAATTAATGCTTTGAAACTTCACAAAAAGTTTTGGAGACAAATTGGAGACAAATTGGGAATTTGATCTCTCAATCCTCTTCAATCAATCTTTCCTCTTCTCTTGCCTAGTGTTTTCATGGGTAGAGACAATCTCCATCTTTCTCTCAATCTCCTCCATCTCTCACCATTCAATCCTCCAGATTGAATCCAAGCCTCTCAAAGCTTTCCCTGTGCATTTCTACAGCTAGGAAATCTATAAATAAAGCCTCATTGAACCAAGAAAAGGATCCAGAGAATCAAGCTTTTGCACTCTTACTTTGCAGGAATCCAAACATCAAGCATCAAGCATTCACATCAAGCAATCAAGCATTCAGCTTTCACAACCATGGCTGCCTCCTATAGCTGCAAATATCTGTTTCACATCAATATCATGCTAGTTTAATTGATTATCATTTAGCATTGCATTAGCATTATCTCGTTCTTCAAATAGTCATTTTAACAGTCTTACTTGCTTAAATAATTTGAGAGCAATTTAGATTTAATAAATCTTTGAGGATAGAGAGCAATAGGACACTTTCATTTTATTACTGTTTTGATTTAGTTCAATTGAGTCATCTTTGATATAATGTCTTATTAAGAAGTGTCTTTTATTCTTATTCACTTATTATACACTTACAAAATCTTCTTTCTTTCTTCATCAACAACCTTGCCTCGACGAAGAGAGGCATATTTAAACTCTAAAAACCTCCCTCCAACATCCCTTAACTTCATTTTGAATTGGAGGGATATTGGTAACCAACTAACTGCATTTTGAATTGGGAGTCATAAAGGCCTAAATGTCAATGGTTGCACAAA
Organism: Sequoiadendron giganteum; assembly: GCA_007115665.2. NCBI lineage: Eukaryota > Viridiplantae > Streptophyta > Pinopsida > Cupressales > Cupressaceae > Sequoiadendron > Sequoiadendron giganteum. The sequence continues at coordinate 499,904,380 of CM021100.1, forward strand.
AATGTTATTAAGTGCACAATTAAGATGTCAAAACACAGTTTTAGGGGTAATTAGGAGTTAGGATTTTAAAAGATAGTTAAAAGGAGTTAGGTAGTTTCATGTTGATGCAAAAATGTATTTAAAGCCATAAAAGGCTTGAACCAAAGGTTTTTCAATGATTTTTGAATGATTTCATAAGAGAAACAACGTGCATTTTGTTGCTACATCACAATTTTTCCTCAATTTTCAGAACTTCTTATCTTATGTATGTATCGTACAGTCAAGGTGATGAATTAGAATTCTTGTATTTGCATATAATCATGTGTTAAGTCTCATTTGGAACAAATTTGAGTGTTTTCGATTGGGTTTTGGGAAATAAATCTCATTTTTTTTGAAAACTGTCTGTTGTGGCAGTGAAAGCACAGTTTTGAGGAAGAAAATGAAAAATCAGTCATCCCACCTACTGTAAAAATATGTGTTTCAATGGGATGACGTATTTAATGTTTGTTTGTGTGTTCAAATGGTTGGGCAGGCTATGGAGTCATGGTTTTGACATGGAGTAGTGTTCTAAGGGTTGGTAACATTGATTTTATATGATAAATGGTGGGTTGAAGGGTGGTTTTTGTGAGTCATTGATGGAAACAACTTGGAAATGGTGTGAAATGCTTGTGCAGACCCTAAACAAGTAGTTTGATTTCTTGGTTAGGCTTGGAAGGCCTTGTGAGGGTGAAATGCTAAAAACCCTAGGCTTTTACATGTAAATGGAGGGTTTCTTGAACTTAAAGTCCAGAGGTCATTTGTTGGAGTTTTGAAGGGTGAATTGGTGGTTTTGCATCATAACACAACTTTTTCCAAAGAGATTTGGTAAAAACAAAAGGATCTAAGGGTACTTTGTTCAGAAAGGAGGGCTAGTTCTTATAGCCTTTTAATCAGGCAGTCTAGTGAAACTAGGTGTTGGCCTAATGTACCTTGAAGAGTCTGATTGGAATATTGTATTGGGTTTGAGTAGATTCCTAAATGATGTTGAGATAGGTCTTTGTGTGATCAAATTGTGTTGAGTAGTTGAGTTTCCCTATTGTGTGTTTGACGATTAGTGTCAAAGTGGGCATATTTGAGAGAAGTGTCAATTTGTTTCTTGGGTTACCACCACCTCTGCATCATGAACTAGTTCACTTCCTTGACTATGGCTTCTCATGGCATTCCATCACCACATTTATTTGATGCATTTTTTCAAATAGTTCACTGGCTTGTCTATGCTATTGCTTACTATTATGCTTTTGATATATTTTTTCGAAGCATCCATAACTTGTTCAAAATCACTTGTTTTAGGCTTTTAGCCATAGCAACAAGGCAGTGAACTATTTGAAAAAATACCTCAAAGAAATTTGGTCTCATAGAATGCCATGATAAGAAAATGCAATTGGCAGTTGCTCCTAGTTATTAGTTATTCAAAGTGAAGAAATTGCATAACTGCTTAGGTTGACTTTGTACAAACTATATTGTAATTGAAATTTTGTCATCTATCAACATCTACTTATTAGTTATGCAAAGTGAAGTAATGCTTTGACTTTGAAAGGTGTGTAATGCAATGTAATCAACGATATGAATATAAACTACAAAAATCCACTTTTTACAATTCATTAGTTAAAATATTTATGTTATTTTCTCTCTATATCTCTATATGCTATGGAAATACCTTTCAATTAATTTTTTTTTTTTATCTCTTGTTTTACAATTTTTCCCAATTTTTTCACAAATTGTTATACTTTTGGTTTTTCAAAATTTTCCCCAAAAGATTTTTGCTCCTATGCATTGGACACATGAAGCATATACATGAATACACACAATATAGGTGAAGTATACATGTGAATAAGTGAGGCACAAGTAATTGAAGCATTCCAAAGGATACAAACCACCACGAATGGAGCTTATTTACACAATACGCTTTATACGGGGCTTATTGAGATTTCAACAGTAATTAATTAAGCATTAGATGTAAACAAAATCCATACCTACAAAATTCAAGCATACAAATTACACGATACACATGATAACATCATTCAAGAATGGTAGTAGCAAAATAAGATTTTCTTTAATAAAAAAGCTGAAAGGATATACAATGATATATATTGATAAAAGTATACAATATATCCAAAAAAACCATACAAGCTTAGTAAAAAGGAGCCATATGGACATAAAATTTCACATATATATCGATAGTACAAAACATATGTTCCAAAATGCCACATAGGCATATAACAAACAACACTAATACATAGTCATTTCCCTCTAGGGGAAGGAAATAGATCCCATGTTGCCTTCAAAATTTAGCTGGATGGGGTGGCTGTTGCTTCTCTTGTATTTTGAACATGCTCTCTAGTCCTCCTCTTTTAACTCTGTACCTTCAATTGATACAATAAAAAGTAAAGATGTTAAAACATAGAAATTGAATTGTGGAATGGCATATAAAAAAATATATAATCACTTACCGCATACATATGGTCATCATGTACATTTACAACATCACCACATCCATGATCTGGAGTGACAACCACATGTAGCAACCATCAAGATATAAATTAAACTACATAAAATTATCGTGAAAATTTTATATAATAGACCATAAAAGAGCAAATATAATGTCAAATTGACAAATCTATTTCATACCTCTCTTAATGGATCAGAACTGGCTATTGTTGCAACAAATCCATGGTCCATCATGCCATCAACATCACCAAGTTTGTCTCTTGACAACAACTACAAATGAAACAATATCTCAGGTATCATGTTGATATAAATACCAAGAGGGGATAATGGAACATAAGGTGAAACAAGAGAGGGTAATGGGATGGGAATAGAAGGGTGATGCAGAGAGGGGGCTCAAACTCATTCAAAGTGACAACTTGCATTCAAGAGTAATCTAACAAGATTAAAATTTCCTATTAGAGTAATCCAAACAATCCTCAAAGCTTGACAACAATCAGGAGTCTAACTTCTCACTTTCACCCATGTAACCTAAAAATAGTGCAAACTCAATTTTTGGCCTTTAACTCCCATTCTTTCCAAAACACTTAACAACCATAAGGTGGATTCAGATACCCATTTCAGAGTTATACAACATATCTCTTAACCAGATATAAGTCTTTTGGACCAATCCCTTGAAATTAGACCCTCAACATTGTCCTAGGCCATGAATTAGGACAGATTTACAAAGCAACATACCTTTAAACTTAACATAAACCCTTGAAACCTTGGGGAAGAATTTCCTATGCCCTCAAACCTCTAAAACCACAATCAACACCTAGGGTTGACACCTCCAACATAGAAAACTCCAAAACCCTCAATTTCATGCCAAGTCAAGAGGGTTTATTCAAAATCCCACTTGCACAACCTCCCAGACCATGCCACTGACTCAGACATGTATATTATTACCCCAACCTACTCAAAAGTTGGAAAAAACTCCACACTCTCATTGATTTCCACAAACCCTAGACCCAAGGCTCCATCTTCATGTGTTTTTCTTCACAAAACTCATCAAGATAGCAGGTTTATCTCCTCAGTTCCTTCTCCACAACTCTAATCATGCAACCTAAAACCTACTTAGAATCCCTAGGGCCCATTACACTAGTTATAGTAGGCACAATCGGTGTAAGGTCCCTTAAATCACGATTTTGGTTACAAAACCCTCAAACAGTGTGTCCTCAGCCTGTCACAGGAAAACAAGGACATTTACCACAAATCACAATGGATCTTCCTTAAAATTGTTCCAAAAGATTGTTAACACCTGCCACCACAAAGTAAAATGACTTACATGGCACAATCAATCTGCACAAACTTGTATAGGCCTATAAATGACAAGAAAACTCATAAATTTGATGAAAAACAGACATATTCTTATTGCCAATGCTTCAAACTTCAAGCCAACATTACAAAATGAGTTGTCATGCCTTTTTAAAGGCTTATCCTCATTAAACCGACACCCAACTACCTTAAAACTACTTTTTAAACCTCTCATGACCGTTGCATTACAAATTTGTTGCATTTATGCAACTCACAAATTTGGCACTTTCAAGTTTTGACTCCTTATATTTTCATAGACCCTCTTAAACACCTAGACTATTAAAAATAGTCTAATGAGACCTTATTCAACTAAGAAATCGTGACTTAATAAAACATCATCCTATCTACCTTGACACCCCTTGTCAACTTTGACAATTCTTTCCACATGATTTGCAAACCTTACAAGATGAATACAAAAGCCCCTCAAAGTTGATCAATTACAATAGAATGGTCACATTGGACCTTATTAAGACTAAAGGACTCAACTAAAACATAGTAACACACCTTGCCTATCATACACTTAATGAAGAAACATAGAAAAGAGTGGTACCCCTACACCAAAGGGATTAATGGAACATAAGATGGAATAGTATAGATTGATGGGATGGGCTAGGATGGGATAACAAAATATAGGGTGGAAAATTAGAGGTTAATGGGATGTGATTATTAGGGAATAATGAAACATAGGGTGAATTAGGAGGTGTCTAGGGTTTTACTATAGTACACGAAGTGCAAACTTGACCCATGTGTAATAATAATAGAGAAGAATTATCTAGGATGAAATGTGGATAAATATGGTATAACATAGGATGATATAAAGGAACAAAGAGTGGAACATAGGGGATCATGGAACATCTAGGGTAAAATAATAATGGGTACAATAAGATGGGAGTAGAAGGACATAATGACACATAGCATGGACTAGAAGATATTAGTGGGATGGGCTAGGAGGGGATCATGGAAAATAGGGTGAACTATTAAATGTTAATGGTAAGGGATTAGAAAGGAATAAAGGAACGAAAAGTGAATTAGGAGAACATAATGTGACATGATCAAGGAATAATTCAATGCAATGTTTGTGTTTCTCATCAATTTATTAGATTTGTATATACACAAAATTATAAAAACTGGCTAACATAGATTTACAACACCATTAATGAATAAAGGCTACCTGAGTGTATGTTGTTTGAGGATATGAATCATGGGGTGTGGAGGAAGAAGGTGCACCAGGAAACTATTTAAAATTTGACACATGTTATGAGACAAACAGTCAAATATAACATTCAAGTGTTCAAATGCAATAATAATATCTTTAATACTAGTTGCATGCCTATGGAGTCATTGTCAAGAATGTATAAGGGTCTATAGGAATAGAGCATGCCTCATGAACAGTGCGACCCTGAGATTTCATCATATCAAAATTCTACTAATTTAGTTATTCTTAAATTTCAAAATATAATTTAATAAACAACATTAAAATAACCTGCTAAATTTTACCTAAGTGTCAATGTCAAATGTATCATTTAGAATATCATTTGTGAAATCCATCACCTCTACAACTGATGTAGGTTGTGTAGCTACATCATGAACACTGATAATTGTATGTGCAAACAACACCACAAGTGCCACAATGGTGGGGTGGAGCTCAGGGCCTACACGTCTCCTCCACACCAGGCTCTACTAGAGGACTCACACACTGTAAAATGGTTTGGGTGAGTGATTCAATAGACTTCAACGTGTCCACCTCTACGCTATCCTTAAAAATGGAAGGAATAACGACATGCTCCACCATGGGTCTGCCCAAGGCTCTCGGTGCCAACTATGGATTACGTTGTGCAATAGGTCTATCATGTGTGGAGCCCCCACCTCTACCTTGAAAGTCTAATATGTCAAAATAGTTTGGAATTTTATTGAGGACAAACTCGCAATAGAGTTTCCTCAAAAAGTATTGTGGCACCTCATGATTATTGCATGAAGGTTGGTCAAATACCATCCACCACTACTCCTAAAATTTATTTTTAATTAACTCATGGTGGCACCAATGGATGGGGAACCTCCTGCATGCATGAGACAAAGGTTCATTGGTTTTCGGGTCTATAAATAGGGCACACACATCGACTTTGCTAATTTTTAGTTTTTTAACATCTGCATATGACAAACCACTAGCAGAAAATTGTCTCATCTCATGCCTCTTATTTGACCAAAAATTCATTTGCTTACTCATTTCTCCTACATGAGTTACAATTGACTTCAATGATTCAACAATCCCTCTCCTATAAGGGTGGGTTTCGACATGCTCGGTTAATCTTGCAATTAATTGTTGAATGTCTCTTTTATTGTTTTCAATTTGATTTTGAATATTTTCTTGTGTTCCTTGAGGATGCCTATGAATTGATGGAGGGGTTTCAAGTTGTTCTTGTATAGGAGACTCTTTGTGAGGGGGTGATTGTGAATTCTCAATGTTTCGAGGTCAAGATTCATTCCTTGAGAATTAGAACAAAGTTTTATTATAAAAACCTATTTAAATTTGCATTCTAAATCAAATTCAAAATAAATAGAATAAAAATACATACCTCTTTGCAATCTTTGACCTCTCCAATGTGTTGGTAGCATCCTTGTGGAAAATGGCAAGCTAAGGATGAAAACAATGGAAGATATTTGGTGAGTGTGAGTTGCAAACCTGAAATTATCTTCCTCAAGCCATAGGTTGAAGACAAAATGAGGGTTTGAAACCCGATTTTTTGCTTTTATGTCTACTGGGCCATTTCGCACTCGCCAAATGGCTTATTTCAGGGTTTTTTAAAACTTTTTTTCAATTGGGAACCTAAATTGTGTCACAGATTGGTGCACTTACCCTAAGATTATGCTATGGTTGTGTATGGATGCAATAATGAAATGATGATGCATGGATTATGATTCTATATGCTTTATGGATGATATTTTATGCTAAATGAGATCGATTTGATTATGCAAATGAGATGTGATGCATCTTATCTTTTTTGTAATTTCTAATGAAAATATATGATCTAATGCATGGATGGATGGCTCATGATAAAAATTTCTAATGTATGCATGATATGATAATGATTATGTGACTAAATGTGAATATTCTTTTTATTTTTCTATGTTAAATGTACTGAAACCTTTAATGAGAGAGACAAAATCATTTTGAAATTTTCCAGCCTTGGAAAATCTAACATGCACATGCAAAAACTAATATGGATGCAATCTAATCTTAACCATGCAAATCTAAACATATAATTATCTTATCATCACATCATCTAATTTTTTGTGCCTATTATCAACATTGAGCTTTTGATATGTTGAAAGTTAGTACAAACATTGATGGTATAATTAGACAATGATGACCTGAGTACAACTTCCATGGATTTTTGATATTGCAAGGTAATACAAGCATCTATGCATAATTGAACTGACATGACTTGAGTATTGCTTGCGTAAAACAAGCAAGAGTTAATCCTTTTCCTATGCAAATTAGGAATGTCATCAATGATACTTTGTAGATCACATCTTGTGACAAATTTACATAGTAGTAATGATCAACTCATAGACAATAGACAAAGAAAAATATCATACTCGATCATAGCTTCTCTAGTCCATGGCATCCTTGAGTTGCTCCAAAGAAATGATAAAAAAAATCAAGATACAAAAGTTGGACATTTTTGATAAAGTGATTAAACCATGATTCAGAAGAATATCATCCAATTAGATTTTGTTTACTGATCTTGTTGTTAATTTGGATGATTGGTTTGCTAAAGATTGTGATTGATATTCAATGTTGAGTTTCACTGTGATCGTTATTTTTTCCATGTTGTCTTATTGTTGTTTGTCTATTGTTTTAAACTAAAAGTAGGTTGCCCCTAGTGAGTTTAGGATTTTTCCCCTAGTGAGAAACAAACCAATTATTATGGATACACACAATGAACGCCAATCTAGGATGAGACACGATCACAATGCCCAGATATGTACATGAGGTTCTCATGATGGGTAGGCATAATGGTGGTGAAAGGGGGACAACCGACACATGCTTCAATAGATGGAAAAGCTAATCTATCGCAAATAGCACCTATTACTAGGTTTTCACTACTTGTTTTTATTGCACTTTTTTTTATTTTTTGATTTTTTTGTTATCACCAAGACCCTTGTTTGCTAGGTTTTCATCAAGGTAATGATTTTTTTTTATTTTTCACTTTTGTTTTGGATTTTTTCAAATTTTTTGATTTTTTTGCTTTTTTTATTGTTTTGGATTTTTTAGATTTTAGATTTTTTTGTATTTTTTAGCTTTTTGAGACTGTGCACTAGATGGGTTATGTATAAAACTTCTTGAGATGGATTTTTTTGATAGGTTCTTCAAACAAGTCCCCTTTAGGTGTGGATAACTGATATGCTATAGATCCATATACTGATATGATGATAAAAATACCTAGCCAATTAGGTTCAAATTTTCCCTTCTTTTCTCGAACTTGTTGATTGCGAGGATTTTCTTTTAGTACCGAGTTGCCAAACAGAAATGTTCTTGGTCTTACCTTGTGATTATAGCTCCTTGAAATTCTTTGTTGATAAGCTTTCAGATGATCAATAACATGCTGGTGACATTCATACAATAATTCCAACTCTTGTAGTCTAGATACTCGATAGTCTTCCTCTGAAATGGTTCTAAATGGTGTAGAATTATGCAAGTAAAGTATTTGGATAATTCAGACCCTTCAAGAATTTTGACTATTGTCAATCCACCAAAATGCTCGGCTATGTGGAACTTTCAAGTGTATCTTGTAGAAATCCTATCATAACCTATCTCTCTTGGGAAGTAAATAATGGTCTGAGTGTGAGATTTCAGGATGATCCTTGGAATGTAAAGCTCCCTTTAAAAAAGAATCCAAATATTGTAGATGTAATAGTGTCCTTGAAACAAGCATGGGGTGAAATTTTTTTGGACTATGTAAGCTCAGTGAATGAATTGTCAGGAAAAGTCATTTGGAAAATAATTTTAGATCCAAATCTCTCATCTCAACTTTGTTCGAAATTCCAAAGAATTTTAAACAAAAGAGAGGTCTATATATCACACAAACTGGACACACTTGTTTGAGTAGCTTCAAAAGATGGCATTTACGTGTAGCCAAGCAAGGCTAAAAAGATTTAACCCAAAATAGGGGTCAACTTGTTCCTCAGAGAGCTTTCTTCTTATATTGGAATAGTAGATTATTACCTAAGGTGGGAAGTTTTCCTAGTTGGCTTTGAGAAGAAGGATCCTAACTAGTGATAGGCTGACTAAACTAGGAATTGCAGATCCATTTAATTGTCCTTTGTGTGATAAGGAATTGGAAAATATTGATCACCTACTTGTTCAATCTAATTTTGCTTACCAATGTTGGTCATATGTGCTAAACAAATTGAATCTGAGCATTCCTTTGCCAAACTATTTATGGGAGTTATTCCAAAGTTGGCCTATGCTCTTTAAGTCATCATTCTTTTCCTAAATTTGGCAAGTCATCCCTGCTTTGGTTATCTAGAACATTTGGTGGGAGTGTAATTTATGCATCTTTAGAAAAACTTCTTTCACAGTGGAAGGGGTAATTGTTAAGGTTGAGAAGGCAGTGATAGATGTTGTAAATTCAAGTGTACAAAAGTACAAGGATATCTCTTCAATGTTCACAAGCTAGAATGTTTTTATTTTATAGAATTGGAAGGGTGTGAAGCTTCCATTTCTTGGCAGCCTATTAAAAATTGCATCTTCATAGATTGATAGGAAACATGTTAACTGGAAGGCACCCGAGGTTGGTTTCATAAAGCTTAACTTTGATGAGGCTTCAAGAGGCAATCTAGGTGTGTCAGGAGTAGGTATTTGCTTAAGGGATAAATAGGGGAAAATTTTGGCAATTCGTTCTAGTCATTTTCCAAAAGGCACTAACAACATGGTAGAAGTTAAAGCTTTATTGTTTGGGCCTGAATTATCTTTGAGTCTTTCTATTTCAAAATTGCATATTGAGGGTGACTCATTAATTATCATAAATGCCTATAAAACAAGAAATATTGAAAATTGGAGTTTGAAATATATCTTGCAAAAATCTTGGACATCGATGGATAGTTTTCAAGAGTTTCAGATTACTCATACTTACAAAGAAGGGAACAAAATTGTAGACCTCTTGGAAAATTGGGATTGTAATGGTCAAGAGTTTTTTCTTCAAAATTTTGTTAAAATCCAGTGCTTTCCTGATCTGGAGATCATCTTGAATGTGTAACACATTTCAAGTTTCATACCATCTAGATTTCAGATTTTAAGGGTAACAGTGGTGACCATTAAGTAGTATTAATTGATTTTTGCTAATCTATTTATCTGTGTGTTTCAACTTCAACTTCATATGGCAATCATGGTTGTTTTGACTTGGCGTCAAGATAAATGTCAGTTGCATGCCATATTTTTTATTGATTACACCATTGGGGTCTTCTAAGAGTTTTGAATCTTAATGTTTTCCCTCTCTAGATTTCAGATGTTAATGGTAACAATGGTGACCATTAAGTAGTTTTAATTGTTTTTTGCTAATCTATTTATCTGTGTGCTTTATCTTAAGCTTCATCTGGAAAACATGATCGTTTTGACTTGGCATCAAGATATGTGTTAGTTTTATGCCATATTTTTTATTGATTACATTATTGGGGTGTTCTAAGAGTTCTGAATCTTAATGGTTCCCCTTGACATATTTCAGATGTTAATGTTAACAATGGTGACCATTAAGTAGTTTTAATTGATTTTTTCTAATCTGTTTATCAGTGTGTTTCAGCTTAAGCTTCATCTGGAAATCATGGTTGTTTTGACTTAGCATCAGTTTGGGGATTTTGGTTAAAGCTATGGTGAGAGCATTTGTATATGGGTTGCATATGTAAATTTATATATGGGTTGCATATATAAATTTATATATGGGTTGTATATGTAAATTTGGAGATGGGCTACATATGCAAATTTGTATATGGGTTGCATATGTAAATTTGTATATGGAATGCATATGTAAATTTGTATATGGGTTGCATATGTAAGTTTTATCATAGGTAAATTCTAGAAATTGTAAATTGTATATGGGTTGCATATGTAAATTGTATATGGGTTGTATATGTAAATTTGTATATAGGCTGCATATGTAAATTGTATATGGGCTGCATATGTAAATTTGTAAATGATCTGCATATGTCAAAGGTAAATTGTATACTATTAGTTTGGGTCATGAGAGTTTTTTCTCAATTGGGTTTGGGGTTGATACAACTTTGTGTCCCTATTTTTGGGATTTATTGTAAAACATTTTTGTAATTACTTGAGCTATAACTAGAGGTTTTTTTCCTGGTTCTTTCTTGCCGATATGCTCATTTGAACCAGGTTATGTAAAATTTTATATATATTTATAATATAATATATCATGGCTGTGGCACTTTTGCTAAAAAAGAATATAATTAATTAAATAATAAAAAATAACACAAAATATTCACCTAATCAAAGAGATGATGTAAGAATAAAATTTAGTTCTCAAAATTGTGAACAATGTAACAATTTTTTTATATCACTCAAACACTATATAGCTAAAACTAAATAGAAAAATATTATTGACATCCATAGGGAGACATGAAAGAGTTGAGGATCCCATAAAATTGAGCTAAATGCATTCTCAAGTAGACTATATAAGAGTTATAAAATATGCTATACCATACAAGTTCTAGCTAAAGATAATAGCCACCCAAGATCTTGGAACTTTTATAAAATCATAAATAGATTAGATATGCGAGAATAATTTTATTATATCAAAGGATTTAAATATACGATGATGATGGATTGAGATTACAAATAAGACCCATTGGTTATATAGACTAAGGTGAGGCATATGATTGCATAAGATTATGACATGTGTCTTAATATTATGGCTTGAGACATAAAGTTATAAGTATCCTATGTGCCCCATAAGTAAACTTAAGTAACTATTGTGAATAAGACTTAGGTGATGAACTAGCTAGTTAAAACACTTCATATCAACACCCCCCTTAAGTTTAACTTATTAAAAATGAAAAAGATACAATGATGCAAAGATGCAAGATGTATCCAAACTATTAGGCTATGTTAGGTACCAATATATACAAATGTAATATCTCACAAACAAAGAAAAGGAGAAAACCTAGTGGGATTAAAATCCTTCCCAAAAAGTAGAAAATACAAGAAAAATTCTCTCTAGTAAATGAGAAGGAGAAAACCCCATGTGAGGAAAAATCCTCCTCCAAATTAGAGAAGAAAAGACACCATGCAAACCCCACTTAATGTAGGGTCTTCTACAATGATTGTAGATGCTTGACACTGAATACAAAAGACTATCCAATCTTTTCCAACAACATTCGTCCCCTTAGGAATTAAAAAACTAAGAATGTATGTAGTATGTCTTCCCATTAATTAACGGAAGATGAGGTAAGAAAGATAAATATGTGTGATGCATCTAAATTTTCCTCAAGTGTCCCCATGTTGATTCTAAAAGATTCCATAGTCAAGCTAGTTGTTCCAAGCCACACTAATGAAGATTCAAATCCCAAATCTTATGGAATTCAAAGTAGAACTAATCCAAATAAAAAGGAACATTCTCCTAATCCTACTCAAATATCCCCACACCAAAACCAAACTATGAAAAATGATGAGGTAAATAATAAAAAAGAGGGTAAAAACTCTCCTCAACAACATCTAAAGAAGAAGACTCAACTTAGAAGAGATGAATATCCTTAAAAGTGTCCTCCAAAGATGAAAGATAAGACTCACAACACAAAAATGAAATCTCTATCATGTACTTGTACTAAGTAGTATTTGGAAGAAAATTAATGTCTTGTTATACAATTGAATCATTAGGATCCATGGATGTAGCAACATTAGAGTCATTAGAATCAACAATAGATAAAGGAGATGTAATATTAGCATGCATCTAGAACCTTAGTATATGTGAGAACACCAAGATTAAAATGTCCATATTAAATCTTCTATAAATTTTCCACACTTAATTATATCTGTGAATATTAGTCAAATGAATAGTAGGAGCAAAATGTGAGAAGGTGCAGACCTCAAATTGATGATCATCCTCCCAAATTTTAATTATATCTCTACTATACAAATCCTATATTATGATATAATTTTGTATGAAAACAACACTCTTCAATGTTTCACAATGTGTGATTCTATAGATAATGAAAACATTGGTTAACAATGAAGGAACACAAAAAAAATCAATAAATGATCTATCGTCCATGTCAATGGATCCCTTCCCACAAATATGTATATATGTGTTGGTATCTGTCAAGATTTTTGGCTAATGAAGAAGACTCAAATGAATAAAATGTGCTCTTTGATGTAGCCATATAATGAAAAATGACAAAATCAAGTATCCATCTCTCTAACTCATAATCCATAATTACAAAAAATACTTTCCTCTTTGGTTTCTTTTACTTTTATGAAGAATAAAAAATGAAACCCTTTAAATTTTTGAAGGAAAATTAATTAAATGATAAGATTAAAGGAAATTTTGTCACATATGTGAGTTTAAAGTTTAAGATTAAACTTTCTTACCTCTAGAAACACATATATTAGATTTCTTGAATCAAGTTGTTGGTTCTGTGAGGACACTATTTTTTATTAGATAAGTAGGGAAGGGCCCTAATACCTTACGAAATGAAAAATAGATCCAAACAGCTCACCAAAACAAACTGGCCAAACACAACCAATCAGAGAGAAACAACAAGACAAGAACTGCAAAATCAACTAGTAGCAAAGAAGGAGCTACTAGAGAAATACCCATAAAAAACAACATACAATGAGAAACTATTCAATAAATAGAGCCTGAACCTAGAAAATCCTCTGAGGGAGTGTAAAATGAAATCGTAACCTTCTTAGAAAAAAAATTCTTCTATCTGTGAACTATTGTTCAAGGAGAATTATAATTTAAATTGAGAAATTTTGAACAGAAGGGGTAGACTCCCCTCCAGAGTAGCAAAAAAGAGGAACAATTAATACTTCAGGTGAAGTATCTAAAACCAAGCCCGAAACAAAAATATTTACAACATTCTCCAAAAGAGGGGCCTCAAGAGAAGCAATACAAACATCATTAGGAACAACAGTATCCACAAGGGGAGCAACAACCACCACAACCAAATCATGTGGAGTAGAATGAATTTGCACAAGAGGATTTGAAACTTTTTCTAGAACAAGTGCAATGAGAGAATCCACATCAATATTATTTTTCCTCATAGAAAGAGAAGCTGTGAGGACACTGTTATGTGAAGGTAATACAAAAATTAAAATGAGGAGCTAGAACAATATAATGTTTATACACTAGTCTAGAAGCTAATGAAAGATTTCATTTGGAAAGGTGTTATGTTTTCCTTTTTATATATATTATTATTTTTCATCCACTACAATTTTAACATTGGGATGGCCCTCAATTGGTTGGAATTTTACCTTTTTATTTTTAAAATTGTTAGTAGAAAATTGCAGGAAAGTTTTCTAATTTCCAAATTGCCTGAGAACAAGAGATAATAGAACACCCTCTTTTATGCCAAAATTCTAGATTGTGTTTCATGCCCCAAATTTTACACAACAAAACAATATCACAACCACCATTTTTTTTTAATAAATGCGTATAAAAACTAATAATTATCAACCACATATGAACATAGCAACATACTAATTATAAGGTGAATAATAAATATCCCTAATAATGTAATAATTTTAATAACATACATATTAGTATTATAATTAACTTTACCCTTACCATTCCTTCTAACATTCTTAATATTGACATATAATTAATGGTTATAATATTACTAACTTAATACCCAATAGTAATATTTGTTTCTTAACAACATCCTCATTAAATAACCAATTAATTTTTAATACCGCTCTCAATATTTATATTTAATGTTATCCTTACATAACTAGAGATAATATTACAAATTTTACTCTTAGTATTATCATCAGTTATAGACATTCACTAATATTACCAAATCTAAATTTATTTCTAATAAAATTAATATCATTATTCACAGGGTAATATATGTTTACTATTATTGCTAATAGTTTTACAAACTATAAATTCTACCACTTATGAATTACTAATACATTTATAATATTATTTTTGAAATCAAAATTATTGCACTTCTACTTTAATTAAACACTAACAACTCAATATGTACATTACTCACAATATTAATATTAATATTATTCACATTGTTTATATTCTTAACCAATGATGATATTATTGTGATTGGGAATCACAACAACAATATTGTTAGTAGATAAAATAATCATTAATCTTTATTTTGACCCTTAATGGGAAATATTATTTTTAAAATTACCTAACAAATTTTGTATGATCCCTTGTTGATATTCATTGAACAAGAGGGTTGCTAATAAAATTGAATGATGGCAATCTTCTAATTAAAAGTAACTAATAACAATATATTCAAGAAAATGACAACTATTGTCACTTAATATTTTGAGTAGAGAATAGTCTTTAACAAAATGGATAACTAAGGGTACTTAAATAAAATTAATTGTGTGATTAATTTCATATTTAGATTGTTAGAAATGTAGTCTATATTTGTCTAACACTTATGAATAGCATACCAATGCATAAGAATGCAAAATAATATCGAATTAGTTTAAATAAACATCATCCTATTAATATCAAATCAATATATATATATATATATATATATATATATATTATCTCTACTATAAGACACTAACAAAGCTTAAAACACATGATCTTCAAAAATAGAGATTTATCGCATGAAAATAAATCTAAGGTAATCTTGAAATAAAATTTATATTTTAAAATTAATAACCAAGAGAGAAGTAGATTTTTTGTACGATTGACTTAAGTATGATTAAACTCTAACTAGTATCTACTCTCAACTAACCAAATTCTTTTTAAATAATGAATCTTTCTTCTTTATTTTTTAAATTATAGATTGTTTCAATGCAATTATAAATTACCATCTCAATCTTTTTGTGTTTAAGTTATTACAATAACAATTACTATAAAAGAAATGAGTCACAAATTAATATTTAAAATTAACTCTACTAACTAAAAACTACTTTGAAACTACTTGATATTCCTTAAATAATGAATATCTCTTTTTTCCATCCCTTTTCCTTTTGTAAAATAATTTAAGTGTATGCATCCTTTGATGGATTATGAAAAATGTTTATTAGGAGTGGTTGCACATTTGCATAACTCCTTCCTCTATTTTTTTACAGATTGAAAATAATTTCAGAGTTATTTGAGTTTTTAGTTTAATTAAATGTATCTTCCATGAATATATTATGATTATACAAATTTACATTTTCTTTTGTTGTTGCAAGTATGTTTAGTTGGTGTTGTCTTTAATGTCAAAAATCTTTGGTGTTGTCATTGGTGTCAATAGTATCAAAAGGATATGAAGGAGATTGTTTCAAGGATATACAATTGGTATTGAGTAGATGTCATTGATAATGTTTTTGATGATGCTTTGACTAGTTGCATTATGTTTTCTTTAGTAAGCTACTAGTTTGGTGCTCTGAAATTTGGTTTCTTGAGTTACAGGTATGGAAGAATTGTTTGTGTACTAGGTGTGTACATTCTTCAAGTGAAAGTTACAGTTGCAAATGAATTTGTTGGATTTCAAGGTGTTTATGGAATATTCCAGATTGTGTTCAAGTGGCATTTGTTGTCTTTGAATTTTATTTGTATCAAAGGAATTGTGTACTTAAAAGTTTAATGGTGTTTACATAGGTACGACTAACCTTGGGTGTTCACAAAACACAAGTTGGCAACACACTCCAAACACAAGAGAAGGGTATTTCAACACAAGAGAATGGACTTGAAAAGTTCACCTCGGGTTCACCAAAATGTAGAGGGGGACCTACCACCTTTGGACTCTAGATCACAAGAGAGTTCTAAGAAACAGGCTTCCCTGATCTACCTCAAGTTTTCTAAGCGAATTGGAAAGGTTAAGGTACTAAGGTTGAAAAGGAAGAGCAATCCAGTTGCTATTACCTTTCTGCTAAACCAAATGTTTCACAAGATCAGAAGAGCTGATTTCAAAGGCTCAATTTGCTACTTGTACAACTCATAGTCTAAGGATGACAACATAGATAATGGAATCCGACACAACATGTTGGTGTCTCAAAGGTGGACTAGAATCTGTAGGGACAAAGGGTATTAGAAATTGATTGAAACATGGAGAAATCTACTAAAATTTTGACTAATAAATGCTCAATGTTGCAATAGAATGATGGAAAAGTATAGAAAAATAAGTACAAGAAGAGTTTTGTATCTAAACTATGGGTTATCCCACAATAATGGTTTACAATTTTTGGCCAAACTGGACACTGAAATTATTATTTTTAACTAAATCTTCACATTCGGACACCTATAGCGGCTAAACCATGAGGAATTTGAAGATAATGCAAACTAGAGTCTTGTCACATTTTTTCTATAGATTCTAAAAAAATTTTGTTCAAAATTTTTTTATTCAGATTGCACTCCTTTTTCCATCTCCCATGAAAACTAGTTTTTTTTCATAATACAACATTTTTAAAAAGTGACGCACACCATATAATGCATAAATTTTTTTCCATGAAGGATAAAATTATAATTCTTTCAAATTTAGATTTGTAACTCCGATATCTAGTGCTTCCACTTGGTTAGATAGTTTTTAATTGAATAATTTTTCTTTAATCAATTTTTGAAGTCAAACCAATTACAATTCAGACCTAGCACGACCATATAACGCGTAACTTTTTTTTAATATATCGAAATTCAAATTTTTTTTTTTGTTGGATCAAGGACTCCAATATTTGGTGCACTCATATTTTTCAAATTTTTTTTTGATAATCTGCTATTTTTCCACATGTGTAGAACAAAGACCTTCATTTTCGGTGAAAAACCTATATTTAATAAAACTAAAAAAACAAATACATAATAAAAGAAAAACATATCAAAATTATATTCGTTGGATAGCTTGTTCTGAGAAATACCTGATTCTATTTGGGTTTGTGAAGTCTCCACCATTTTCATGTTCAAACTGAACTCTGAAGTGCAAAAAATTAGGTTATTTTTGTGAATTTTGTGAAAAATCAAGGAAATAGGGGTTCACTCAAACCAGGGGGGTTCCAGCGAACCCCCTTCCCAAAAGGGGTTTTCATGCAAAAATTTTTCATGCATGTAATTAATGGGTTTGCTCGAATATTGGTTCGAGCGAACCCTTTTTTGGTTCGTTCGAACCCCCAAAATGTAAAATTTTGTCATGGGGTCGTTTTTGTGATTTTTCCTTCCTCACTGGAATTGTAAACCACTATTGTGGTTTCAACCCTATACTAAATTTCACAAAGAGAGGGTGAGAAAATGGAACTTTCTACCCATGAGTTGAATCTTTGAGTAGCTTCATGTGAACAACACCTACACACATGAAGATGAAAAAATGTTGGGGTTACGTATAGAGGAATGGCTTAGTCAGTCCCCTGCTTTGGTGTTTCCACCTCTATGGACAACCAGATAGCCACAAAGTATGGAAACTGATAAAGAAATAAAAATGAAGTAGTATTGTTGAGAGAAAGAAAGAACAACAAGTATGCTACTATGTAAGGAAAATGATGCAAAGAGTGAGAAAAATGGACAATATCACATTTATAGCTATGAGTGCTCAGGGCAAGTAGAGGAAGGAGAAAGAGCTTGTAAGTCCAACAACAATGTTGTCGTAACAAACATAGTGTGAGAGCCAAAAACCAACAAATTGCAACTATAAATGAGTGGTGTAGAAACTTGAGAGTTAAGGAGTGAGAGTCAAGAAGCATGAATGAATCAAGGAGTGAATGAATGAAGAATTATAAATTTTGAATGGAAAAAGGGAGGCAAAAGACCCATTTTGCATTGGTCAAGGGAGCAAGGATAAGGAAAGGTAGTGGATGTAGAATTTACATCATTGGATTTATGTTTTCTAAGGGCTATGAAAATGGGGAATTTTCCTAGGGTAAAAACTTGTGCCATTACAACAATAAATCAATTTTAACTATTTACATAAGCAATATCAATACATCATTAAAACATATATTTAAATATATAAAACTATATATATATGTACTTACCTGTATTTACTTATTCAATTGTATATTATCTACATCCTCTCTTTTTTGCAATGCATCTATGATTGTCTCATTCTCTTCCATAGAAATTGTCTATAACTCTTTATTTACAAGTCTTACATGATACCTCACTAGTTTTATATTTGTTTCCACCACCAAATGTGAGTAGTTTATAATATTCTTATGTGTTTCATAATCTTTGAATGTAGGAAAACCATTCTTCCTTGTTAGGTATTTTGTAGCCAAGTGCCAACAACCACCATCAAACATGTTGGACAATGGTAGCCGTCATCATCTTCTCGAGGTGCTATTAACTTATGTTTAGTATCCACACAAAAACCAACCAATATTCCATTTCCTCTCCATTCTCCTCAGGTGGAACAAAAACATACACATGTCGTGCAAACATAATTTGATTCAATAAATTGTGTTTCCATATAACTTGACCAATCTACATACATACATTCATATATATAATTAAATATATATTACAAAATAGTAATAAAATGAAATAAATTAAACTAAATTTTACCTTCTTGTACAAGGTCTGAAACATGGTCATATTCATCTAATGAAAACATTTTATCATTGTATTTAAGTGTTGTTTCATATTGATCGTGTTCTTGTGCAGGTGTAAATGATATTTGATTCCACTCTTCAACCTATTGTGTATTCTCACATGCTACACAATCTCCTAAAATACAAAATCAACAAAAAACATGCAAGCTCCCTTATCTAGATAGTCCATGTGCTTGCATTCTAACTATTAAATGAATGACATTTAGTAGATTAAATTATTGTCTCACAATTAATTCTAGGACGAATGTTCTCTTCTTCAACCAACCAAAAGAATTGATGAACTGTAGAGTACTCATTTGATCTATTCCACTTTACCATGTCCATTTTCAAAAAAACTCCATATATGTTAGACATTATGTTCCCTATTAACCCTGCTTAACCAATAGAACATTCAAGCAGTCTTGAACTATCCCATACAATTATCTAACCATATGAGATTTTTTGTCATTTGGATTTCTCTTTCTCTTAAATTTGTATAAAGTACATTGAAACAATATTGAAAAATATTTAATGAGTGCAACGAGTTGTCACTCAAATAGAAATGATACTCCCTCAAAAAAATTATTCCATCCTCTATGATATCATCTACATGCCTATATACAATACGAAAAACCATAGCCACTCGCACTGAATTGCAATATTGTGATTGGATTGCCTCTTGTGGAGAAAATTATAGTTTTCCACAAAATCAACCACTGATAGTATAGTTCCAACTGGAATTGTGTTTCTACATGTGTGAAATTTTCCATCAAGCCATTGAGCATGTTGAGAGTGCTTGACAATTCTAGATTAATTTAGATTTAGTATTCTTGTTGTACTTCATTTCTATACTTTCCAACAATTGATTATATCATGAAACCTTAACAATTAGATTGTTAGTTGATTTCCTTATGTTTTGATCTATTTTCCAGACCTCCTATGTGTATGGATGTCATTGAACCATTGAGATGTAATTCCACCATTGAGATGTCATTGCACCATTGAGATGTCATTGCACCATTGAGATGTCATTGCACCATTGAGATGCCAATGTGCCATGCTGGAATTTCTAACCTACACTGTCATCCTTAGATAGCGAGCTATCCAAGCAGTAGATTGAACCCTTGAAATTGGCTTGTCTAACCCTGTGAAACATTTGGTTTAGTGGAAGGATAGCAACACTCATATTTCTCTTCCTTTTTAGCCTTATTGTTTTATCCTTTCCAATTCGCTTAGAAAACTTGAAGTAGATTAGGGAATCATATTGCTTAGAACTCTCCCATGACCTAGAGTCCCAGAGAAACTACTCCCCCTACTTTAGAATTTGGTGAACCCGATGTGAAAATTGTAGTCTCCATCTCCTTTTGTCAAGATTTTTCCCTCACATCTCACGTGGGCTAAAGAATTGTGTGTTGTGAAGATTTATGTGCTTTAAAATTCAATCCACAACCTTCGATCACATTGTTAGAAGAAGCATGTGACATCTAGAGATGAATTTATTAAAGGTCACTACTGGTCTCACCTCTTAAGAAATGGTTTCAAAGAAAGAGAGGAGTTTTTTCACGGAGACCACTCATGCCCCTACTCCTCCCATTTCTCATATGGCTTCAGATCTAGAAGAAGATGATGCCCTTGTGATTCCCATAGAGCACTATTCTTACCCTATACAAGAGGCTCATTGATCTTAGGAATTATTTGGGAAAAGAACCTACCATGAATAGGCATATACTAGAGTCATTAATAAAATAAGATATATGTTGGACAAGGATCAGGTAGGTCTGAAATTTCTTTGAGGCCTTATTGACTTAATGGAGATGCAAGTCCCCTCATACAATCCTATATCAGGTGTTGCTTCAGGTTGTACTTGAGAAATTTGAAAGATAGATAGGAGTTTTGATGCCCCAGATATCAGTATACATGGTCGAAATAGGTCCTTCCATTAATACTACCCTCACTCTTGAAGCACCTCCCACCATAAAAGTAAACATGACACCTTTAGGATTCAGTGCCACTCCTAATACTCCTAGTGGTAACCCTAGGGGAAATGTTGGCTTGGGCAGTGGGGGCTCTAGCGGACTGAGGGATGATGGTTCTAGTAGATTTGGCAGTGTCTCTAGTGGCAATTACACTGGTCTAGTTTCATCATCTAATCCTATTTTGAACACCTCATTACAAAACATGGGAAAGATGTAGAATCAGATGGAAAACTTGTCCCAAGCCACCTCTCAGCTAATTTTCCAGGCTTTCTTCCATCACAATCCTTTATCAATAGAAATTCTAAAGACTCCCATCCCCCAAGGGATGGAGATTCCAAAATTTTAAAGTTATGGTGGTAAGCGAGATTCACAAATGCACGTGTCCACATTCAATGCCATGTGCATGGATTTATTCCACCACAATGATTTGATGGATAAGTTGTTTCCAAGGTATCTCAATGATACAACCCTTGAATGGTCTTGTTCCTTGTCTGATAATTCCATATTCTCATTTCATTAGCTAGTGAGCTAGTTCCTCTAACAATTCTAGGAAAACATTGGGTCGAAGATGGCCTTTTCAGATCTTTTCCAATGTAAGAAGGGAGAGAATCATAATATAACTAATTTCATTGTTTGATATCAAGAATTATTTTCATAGATTACTTATCCTTTTCTTGGCTCAGATATCTAGAAGGTTTTCATCAGCAACTTGCAAAGGTCCTAGCAAGAGAAAATTTCCTTGATGAAATACCCTTCTTTTGCACATCTATGTGTTGCATTATGAGAATACTAGCAAATAGTGGCTCAATTCTGGGGATCTTCCTCGTGCTCCCATTCTGAGGGAAGGTTGATCATTTTGATCTCTTGAAAATGAAAGTTTGTTGCAAATGTAGTTTTTGCATCTAACGAAAAAAGGCCTCAAGCGCAATAGATGGTTTATAAAGTTATCAGAATCATACTCTTATATTCTGAAGAAATTATTGAAAGATAAAGTGATAACCTTGCTAGACCCTCATCCTCTCATGGAGCCCTACCCTGACTAGTATGGAGAAAATGCACTCCTTAAGTACCATCAAATTCATGAACATGATATCGAAAGATGCATGCACCTAAATCATGAGATTTAGGATCGCATCGATGATGGTACTATCCATCTTGATGAGAAGAAGCATAATGCTAACAATTTTATATGGCAAAGAACAATAGTGAGCTACAAATCTATACCAACATGTTTCCATCCCATTCCAAAAATTTAATTTCTCAACCTTCTAATCCTTCTAAGTAAGTCCTCTTGTAGTACATAAATATGGTCTTGTTTATACGCATTCCTTGTACTCAACCTACAAATAGATTGCTAGACTTAACTTTCACATCGTAGCATCTACCTATGAACAAAGAGCCTTCTCCCCTCTACATTCCCACTCACCTCAACGAAAATGTTATGACTGGAGTCCTAGTGCACCCCATGAGTTGCATGAATTTTATCATGGAGGAGACTTTATTTATCAACTTTCTACATAGGGAGGAATACAAGGATTTGAATACCACCATACACACGCATGATGGAATCTCAGTTGCCCCTCTTGGTTCCATCACTCTTGCTATCCTGGTAGGACCCAGAACTGTAAATTCTACCTTTGATATCATCTTAGATTCAGACTTGTTCAAGGTGAAACTAGGCTTCTCATGGCTAATTTCCATGAATAGAGTCACTTCGGTAATTCATAAATGTCTTTTTTTCTCATGAGGGCTCTATGCACGTGGTGCATGAAACTGATTACAGACCACTGGTTTCATGTGGGGGCTACTTGTTATATCTCTTTTTTCCTACCTTGATTAAACCTCTTCCCTCGAGGATCAATTTTTTGAATCACAACTATGTCAAGTATAAGACTGGGGGCATAGTGCCGAAGGTGACCTACCCTATCTCTCCCTATGCTATTTCTATTAAAGTTTCCATGATTTTTTAGTAGAAAGATACATCCTCTTCATAGAAAAAGGGGAAGGGGAAGCATGTTTGCAACAATGGTCTTTTCTCTTTTGCAGCTTTAGTTCCATACACTTCTGCCTCTCACACTATTGTGCCACCCTTAGCCTCTACTCCCATGCCTCACATGGGGAGTTTGATGGTGCCCACTTGGTAGAAGGGAAAGTGCTAGGCGTTTGAAGTTCCCATTTTTCCCATAGTACCTCAACCCATTGTTTATGGTGAGGGGAAGTATTATCATGGATTCACCCCCACTTCTTGGCCTTCAGATCCTCCTACTACTCTTTCCCCTCTATAAATGAATGGGAAGAGACCCGCTATTGAAGCACTCATGCTTGCTTCTCCACCTCCTATTATTTCCTCTCTTGTGGTCCCTCCTCTTGTCTCTACCAAGGAGATGATCCTTCCATCGGTAAAATTTGTGGAGGTCGCCCCTATGGTAGACTAGGAGTCTTTTGCTCCTTCTCAGGTAGTGATTGTCAGTTATTGGAGCTAAAGAAACTAGCTTGTGTGAGAGTGTAAGCATCCGAGAAAGGCTCTGATTGCCAAAAAAGTTTCCTTGCAGAAGGTACATGGGGAGCCCATAACTCTGGTTTTTGTATCTTCTACTACATTCTCTTAGTTTGCTTCTTCCACTTTAGTTCCCCTTGCCTCGGTTTTGCTTCCGACCCCCCTATCAAATGTTGGTGATACTCACCCTAAATGGGTGCATTTTCTCATCACTCCCTCCATGGATCCTCTCCTTCTGATGTCCCTCTTGAAGATCCCTATGTTTCCACAACTCATGGACATGCCAAACACTTTGGTGGTGTCTATTGCGGCTCTATCCTCTTCTTTCTCACCTTTTGTTTCCTTTACAGGGATCTTTCTCCCTTGTTAAAGCATAAGTTGGAGGATGACCTCACTTCGAATGGGGGTTAGAAGAATGGATCAAATTCTTTGAAAGGGAGTTCTACTTTTTCCTGCATCGTTCTAGTGACAAAGGCAACCCTAGCATCTCTTGAGTTTGTCACTGCCCCTCTCGATGATACGTTGTGGACCTCAGGTGCCTCCTTCTTTGCCCTCCCAATTAACACATGGAACTCTGGTGAAGTATATGTTTAATTTGGTGGATGATATCTTGAATGTTTCCTTAATCTTTATAATATCGATGAATTTAACCTCAAAAGAGCTCAATGGAGAAGACTTTGAGGAGCCACCTTCCTTGTCCCTTGTTGTAGGAGGGTCATAGGGTACTGCCCTTTCTATCTGACCCTTGCAGGCTCATCCTCCCTCCCTATATGATGATCTAGAATGGGAGAATGACGACCTCCTAGTTGATTAGGACTAGAGTAGTACCTCTTCTTCATATGTAGTATAGATTGTGTGTGTGTTTTGTTTTCCTCATGCTTGTTTTTTATGTGTTCTTGGAGGACCCTTAATACCCTTGTAGGTGCTTGGATACGGGAGTAAAAAATTTGTCTTAAAACTTCATATTTTTTTTGCATAATTCTTTTATATGTTGTAACTTTAGTTTTCAAAAATTGGGGAAGATGCAAAGTGTTGGGAACACTTAAGCCCTCTTCCATGTTGACCTGATTTTCTAATTTTTTAATTTTTCTTTTGTTTTCATGTGCTCTTCTTCAAATTTGGGAACTTTAGGGATGGATGATCATTCATTCATACACCATGTGTTACCTATAAATATATATATATGAATAGATCTTACCCAAAAATCCCAGATCCCCCTATCCCTTGTTTTATTTGTTTTTATTTATCTTGATTTCTTCATCTCGGCTTACCTTTCTCTCTTCTTTTCTTACTTATTGATTTTTTGGTATATATGTGGTCCCTCGCATGAATGACAATATTTCCAAGCTTACATCTCATCATGTATCATGGGCCACAACATCTCTCCTATCTCTACTTATATGCTCCTTTGTGTAGCATGCACTACCCTAAGGGGGGGTTGCCACACTTCTCTAATTTTTAATAAGGTTCATTTGGTGGCCAATGAATCACTTACTAAAAATCCTCCCTTTTTTCAAAAATTGCATTCTTTAACAAGGACCCTTAGTGAAATTTTTCTTTTGAAAATGAATTTGTGGCCCGAAAGAATCTAAAAACTCACCTTCGAAAAGGGAGTACTTTTCCTGATGAAGAAGTTTGAAAACTTTCCCTTGAGAAGGAGCATTCTTTCCATTGGATTTCTTGATGAAAGAGATATTTCAAAGGAATTCCTTAATGCTAGAACCATTTGTGAAAAAATGTTGTTTTTCAATCAGAATGTCCCTTTGAATAGACCCCTTGCTATCTTGAAGGGTTCCTGAGGGATCCCTTTGAAAGCTTTTCCTTCAATCACTTGCTTTATGATATGCTTTCCTATGTGGATTTTCTTGCCTATCATGCTTTTTTTGTAGCTTAACATGTTGCTTTTCAAGACTCAACACCTGTAAAGCCACTTTTTCAAATCAAGCTTAGGGTGATCCCATAATACTAGTTTATAATTTTTGGGCAAATTGGACACTGAACAATTTTTTTTAACTAGATCTTCACTTTCAGGCTCCTAAAGCGGCTAAATCATGAGTAATTTGAAGATGATGCAAACTAGGGATTTGTGACGTTTTGTCTATAGATTCTAAATATACTGTTTTCAAAAAAATTGGAATCAAATTGCACTTCTTTTTCCATCTCCTTCAAAAATTAGCTTTTTTTAAAAATCAGCATTTTTAAGGAGTGACTCATCGTATAAATTTTTTTTGTATGAGGGATAAAATTCTATTTTTTTTGAATTTATATTTGTAACTATAATATCTAGCACTTTAATTTGATTTCATAGTGTTTTATTGAATATTTTTTCCTTCATCAAGTTTCAAAGTCAAAACCAATTACAATTCAAACATAGGCGGATTGTATATAACATAATTTTTTCTATATGTATCGAAATTCAAAAAAAAAAATTATTGGATCAAGGACATCAATACCCAGCCCGAACATATTTTTAAAATTTTATTTTGATAATCTGTTGTTTTTCCACATGTGCAGAACAAAGAGCTTGATTTTCGGTGAAAAACCTATGTTTAATAAAACTAAAAAAACACATGTATAATAAAACCAAAACATATTAATATTATATTCGTTGAATAGCTCGTTTAGAGGAATACCATATTCTAGTTGGGTATGTGAAGTCTCCTCCATTTTCATCCTCAACCTGAGCTTCGAAGGCCAAAAATATGGAGATTTTTGTGTCAGAGGGTGGGAAGGTGGGAAAAGGGGGGTTCGAGCAAACCTAAAGGGTTCAATTGAACCCCCAAGGGTTTGCTCAAACCTTGGTTTTCTCGAACCAAGGTTCGAGTGAACCCCCCTTCCATAATGGAATTCATGGTTTCCCACATTGAAAGGGGCTTGCTCGAACCCTGGTTTGAGCGAACCCCTTTTTGGTTCGCTTCAACCTTGAGTTCGTTTAAACCCCCCAAAATGAAGCTTTTTTGAGTGTGGACAGTTTTTGGAATTTTTCCTTCCTCATTTGAATTGTAAACCACTTTTCTGTGTTCACCCCTTGCATAGAAAAATTGAGCACCTCATCAAGCTTGCCTTATAGGACCAAGCACTTGTAAAGCCCCTGTTCATCTTCTATGAGCGTAAGAATTTGTGGAGCCAATTCTACAAGACTAGGAACTTATAGAGAATTTTTTACCTTCTATAGGATTGAGTACCTATGGAGCCATCTCCCTCTCTTTCATGTCAAGGTTTCCTTGTGGGACTGAGTACCTATAGAGCTACCTCTTGCATGATTGTGGTTTTCTTCTTTGACAATTCATGTATAGCCTTTTTCTACTTTACCTCACATTTGCTAACACATATGCTCACTAAAGTGTGGGAAAATGTAATGGTTTAAATTTGCAACCTAGGAAAATTCCCATTTTCATACCCCTCACCTTAGAAAATGTGATTTGATGATGCAAATTCAACACTGTTGCCTTTCCCCATCCACTTGGCAGCTTTTTTTCACGTTAGTGGAGGAATCTCTATTGGGGATGTGCACACACCGCACTACTATCCTGACATGATTCCTACCCTTGGAATCCACATAAAAATTATGCTTACTATTGACTACAAATCATAATGTTCCCTACTCCCTTGATCGATGGAAAACAGGTCTTTGCCTCTTTCTTACAATTTAAATTGGCTAATATTGAACATTCATTCATACTTCTTCACTCTCTAGATCGATTCTCAACACTCTCTTTGCTTCACTCTCACACTTTCAAGCTTCTAAATCACTCCATTGTAGCTGCAAGTTGTTGGTTTCATGGATCCTACACGTCATTCATTGCAACAACGTTGTTGTTGGAGAACTTGCAAGCTCTCCTTCCACTATTTTCCTCGAGCACTTGTAACTATGAAGGTGATATCATCCATTACTACTACTCTTTGCATTGCTTTATGTACTTGCATAACATACTTGTTATTTGGTGTTTTCTCTTAGCACTACTTCCTTTCTTTCTCTGGGTATGTGCAAGATCATGATGGGCCAAAAAGTGGTGATATGTAAGTGATATGATGGCCCATGTGGTTGAGGACATTTTTTTTACCCAAAATTGATGAAATGAAAAGGGTTTTATAAGGAGATTCTCAGCTTTCCACCAATATAAATTATGCTTTACTTTGAATTTAATAAATAATTACTATTCATTTTCTATTTGAATTATAACTAAAGTCCTAATTGATAGATTGATTTAAAAACATGTATAGCTTTCAAACAATATCACATTTTTTGAATCTAAAACATGCGACACATTCTATGTTTCACGTACTATAGGATTAGAAAAATGGATTTTATGAAGTTTTGACCAAGTTAAGGTCTAGTCAAACATACGAGTTTTTATATTTTTTAAAATTTTGAATAAAAAATTCATAATTAATTATTTACTTGGAAAAAAATTATAGAAAAATATGCATCACATCAGAACATGAGTCCTCTACTTATATCTAAAATATTATAAAAAAATATTATCATTTTATTGTGGTTAGGGTGGTCACATAGACACCTATTTCTTATTTTTTCCCTAAAATTTAAGTACTACTACATTGAAATTTCAAAATTTCACCAAATAGATATATTTTTTTTAATAAACCTAGTAGTTTAGAAACTACATGTTAATTAATTATATCATATTGGTTAATTAATTAAGTCACTTATTCTTTTAGTTACTTAAGCTAAACTTAGACACATTAATAATTGATTAATTATTAAGTGTGCACACTAGGGTTTCATTTAGGGTTTCCCTTTTAGGTTTCTTTTAGGGTTTCTTGATCTCCTTCATAAGGATTGATCTTTTTGTAATAATTGATTCTCAATAATGCATTTTTTACTTTGAGGTTTACAGAACTTCTTGTTTGTTTTGAATGTCTTTTGCATGTGATAGGTGATTGCATGCAGGTGATTCTTGGGGCTTGTGAGGTTGAGATTATCAACTCTAACACTACATTCAATTTTCTACAAATTCTATTCTTACATATTTTTGAAATAATATAGATAACTTATTCAAATTTTTACGTCAAGTTGCCTAATTCTATTTTTTTGAATTTTCATCGCCACTTAAGGGTCTATTTTTTCCATGATGATCCTGCACATACCTCAAGCTACATCATTTTCCATACTCCATTGCTATTTGGTTGTTTGTGGATGTGAGAAGATCGAAGCGGAGGACTGACTAAGGTAGTCCTCTATACACAACCCCAAATTTTTTGTTTTTGTGTGTGCAGGTTCTTTTCAAGTGGAGTTGTTTGAAGGTTCAACTCATGGGTAGAAAGGTACGTTTTTCTCACCTTCTCCTTGCCAATTATAGCTTATTTTAGATGTAGTATTCTTCTTGTCATACTCTAGTTCTATAGTTTCTAACATTTTGTTGTAGCATGAAACCTTAGCAATTAAAATCTTAGTTGATTTCCTTATGTTTTTGAGACCTCTTGTTCATACAGATGCCAACGCACCATTGAGACACCAATGCATCACATAATAGTTGGTCCCTCTCCTCTACAAATACATAATGTGCTTTCAATATTTTATAATAACTCACTAATTATAAATTACTAATGATAGCTACTCAAACATCCTTCAAGTGAATAATAAAATAGAAATACATTATCAAAACCAAAGCAATAGGAAACTTATAAATAGAAGAATGAGACTTTGCAATGACGATGACATATGTTTTGTTTTGGAGAAACCCAAAAAGGCAAAACTCTAGTTGCATAAGTAAATAATCTCTATAATCCACTATAAATAGTTAACTACAACCTATGTGGTCGATGTTAGTCTAAATCCATCCTTTATGAATATTCAACAATTGATGAGAGTGTTTCTATCCATCCATAAGTGGCTCTACCTCAAGATCTATTCTAATAATGGTTGACCCTACATATAATTCATCTTTTAATGAAGGTAAACAAGAGTGCCAACCCCTAAAACAAATTGTAAAAAATCCTTAAGTATACTTGAAACTAACATGTAATGAAATTCAAGAACTCTAACCTCTAGAAGTTGAAACAACTAACACTTCTTTTCATTTTTTTTGCTGCATTCAAACTATACACATTCATTGGTTCCACCAATATAATTTATTAGTAGTGACATGACATTAATCAAGGTGAATTGACTATTTAAAGGGATCAACTTGTCAATATAAGTCAAGAATTATATTTTTAGACGTTGTGTGCAAGATTTACTTTGTTCCTAGGATGCTTCAAATCATTTGAAAAATTCAACAACCATATAAATACATCCTTAATATGCTCAATTGAAAAAAAAACTCTTCAATATTAAAATGAACCTGAATTAATTTCCTTGATTTAATTATAATAAATACCCAAAATAAAATTATTAAAATATTAAAATATTACGTACTTTTATACATATGATGAGAATCATATTTTATGATGTCTATAATAACCAAATACAGATAAGAGTTATTTTAAAGGAAAAGTTATGCTCGAATTGAACATTTTCTTGGTTACGCTGCTAAGAGAAAGCAGAAAACTATGGAGCCCATTTTGGCATAACATGGTTGCTTCCGACCAAAAGCATAATTAGGGGCCGCAGCAAAAGAAGGTTTGCAAAATAAAGTAGCATGATTCCGATCATGGTCTATCATGTCGAGGATAATAATGATGTCAACCTATATATTCCTTATTGGTCCCGCGGCCAAGAACAAACCACTCTTTTTCCATTTCATTAGGTATTGGAAAATTAGTCATGAAGGAACCTATGTGTTAGAGGAGAGTTTTATGTTATGCAATTGTATATTTCTTTGATGAAGAATGTGAGTAAAATTTACATAAAAAAATTTACCATCTAGGATATGAGGGATGATTAGCTAAAATTGGAAGGGACAAAGCTAGGGAAAAGGGATAAGTAACAATTGGTGATAGTAGGTGGCTACCAATTCTTGTTTCTATGTGATCATGATCATTTAACTATACTAATATTTGACTCATGTATTCAATTCAGAATGAATTATTCATAAAGGAATCTTCACTCAAACTCAAATCTAATGATTTGTATGGATTTTTTATATGAGCCTTGTTCAATTATGATATTGCTACTCTAAGCATGTTTAATTTTTAATTAAATAAATGTGAATTTATTTATACATGTGGGTTCATATGTTGTATTTTGATAATAAAATCTATAATTGACATCAAATAGGCTTACATGTTATAGTATCTACTTTGAATCTTGAACATGTTGACATATGCTAAAAACTTCTTATCCATTGCACATGCCAATAATAATGTCATATTGTTCTTCCTAACTCTCGAGCAAAAAAATTATGTGGATTATTATTGGTTGGTGAATATTGAATTCATTAAGAGAGCCTTAAGGATATTGTAGCTCATTTATTAATTAAATATTAGAAACTCTTGACTAAGGTGAAGGATTTTAAGCTTGACCTAGAAGTGCTTAGGTTTATCACAAACCTGTCATAAATATTGTCTTTCCAAATGCTAAAACCCTTGTATACATATGGAAATTTTTAACTTCCCTTGATACATATTTCAAATTTATGTATTTTTATTTAGTTTCATCTTCAATGATCAATGATAAGAAATAAATATAAAGAGCCTTATATGTTCATCTATATTGATGAAAGTCCTAAACTACATTTATATAATTAGTAATGTTGATAAAGATTCATGTTCATTGGTGCTAAGAAAATAATGATTGTATGGTGTTTGAATCACTTAAAATCATGGTTAAAATTAGAGCATAGTGTGCACATTATAAGTATAGTAATCAAAATAGATGATCTAGTATTGAGCCTTGTATAATGGTATAATTTTTTCATTATGTTTTGGATCTATTAGTGATTCAGATTAATATATCTTATGAACTAAAAATAAGTAGTTTAAATAGCACAAGATTGTCACTAATTTTGGGAGTAGTATCAATATTGTTAATATCCCCTTTAGTGATTTTTTTAGTGGCTAATATTGGTCAATTGGCTAATAGTTGAAATTTGAAAATCCAAAATTGGCTAATAGTTTGAGCTATAATGTGACTTGAATCACCATTTTTTCATAAAATTTATTGCAGTCTTATTCAAATTGTCAAATAATTTATTTTATTAAAAAATTTAACTCAAAAATTTTCCACAATATTTGATACATGATTAGATTACATTCGCCTAAGTTATATAAATTATAGTAGAAATGTATATTAATTCATCAAAATTATATCATAATTATTAGTTGCTTTAGGACTATATTTCTAATCTTTAGTTTCCCCCATTGATTTATAATATAATCTAATGGCCTTTGTTGATTCCACTACGTAAAATGTACCCATGATATGCAATTCTCATGGGCCCCACAATTTTGGGTCTTATAAGCATTATAGATGATGGGCACATTTTACCTTGCAGAGTACAAGGATTGTTAGATCAATGATCTACAAGAAATTTCAAGCCCCATGAGAATTACAGATCATGGGTACATTTTACCTTACAAAATATAATGAGGGTCACTATATTATATTTTAAAACAATGGTGCCAAGTAAATATTATAGTCTACCACTTAAACCAATCAATTATTTCCACCCTAGGGCTCATACTTTTCCATGAGAGTTATTTTTAGTTTGGATGGATTTTCCATCATAATTAGTGCATTTTCCTATTATTTTTCAAGATTCACCAAAATTTTCTACAAAATTTTAGTGATGTAAAAAATCACCAATAAATTTTTATTTTTTTCAAAAAGGAAAAGATTCGCCAATAGAAATTAATATATTTTTCTAAAACAATGAAATATTTGCTAGGATTTTATATTTTTTTTAGGGGGTATCTTAAATTTATCACTGACACCCTTAAATTTTTTGAACTAGGTTATTACTACTCAATGTGGCATGGTGTTTATGCTACCAACACATATTAGATAGTGATGCTCAAGTTAATTTTTATTTTTATCTTTGAAAAATATATGTAGACCCTTATGTATTTAAGGTGAAATCTATTATACTATATTAAAGCTTCATAGCCACCATATAAAAGTGGTTGAAAACTAGTAACTTCCTTATAGGCTTCTCTTGTAAACTAGAATGGAATTAGTATAATATCTCTTAGACATGATCCTTGCAATAATGATGAGTATAAAAGAATAATTTTATCATTAAACTAGTTTGTGTATGAATGTTTTCAATTTGGGGTTATGATTGCAACTATTGACTATCATTATATTGTTTAATAGTAATAAGTAACCCCACCTAGGACCATATAATTGATATAATTTTATGCACATGGATCATTGATGTGATCAAGGTTAGGATTATGAAAGTTAATGTAGTCAAAGAGTGTGACCAATTTATATCCTAGATTTCTCGATTGGGGTCCTTACCAAGTTGATATTATCAATATTATCATAGTTAGAAAATTATTTTTTATATCTTTCTATGTGAGTTAATGTGTGAGTGCTAAGATATTATATAAAGGGGATAATATGTTAATTGTTAATTGTTGGAATTCGATGACTATTCATTGATTTTAAAGAAATTTTATTTATATTATTATTATTCCTAAATATATGCTATGGATTTAATTGCATCAAATTTTCCTTTTTCCATTTGTGAGAGCTTTTTTTGTGCATGCATACCTCATCAAGACTTTTTTTTGGGACCCATTTTTTGCATCTTTACATTGGTTTGTTCCTCCCTAAGTTACACTCAAGGGGGGATGTTAGTGTGAATAAATTTATGTACCTAGTTAATTCCTAGTAGGAGACTTAGGGGACTTATTCACATGTTAAGTTTACTTAGGTCTTAGGATTCCTTCTAGAAGTCTTAGTTGTGATGTCTAGATCTTATCTTATCCTAGGTAGTTATGCTAATTTGTATCATATGATATGATTAAAGCACATGCCATGATGTTGCCTAATCTTGTATCTCTCCTTGTTTAAAAAATACATGATTTCAAATATTAATAAGATTCTCATATCCTAATGAACCTTTAAAGTTGGTATATTCTTACATCTATTTCCTTTAAAGCACTAATAAAATCTAGTCTAACTTGATATGGGCTAGCTTTTCACATCTATAACCTATATGGTATTATGGAGGTATACCTATCATATAATGGGTAGCTTATAATATTTATCACCTCTATGTTATCAATGAGAACTGACTAAATCCTAAAATAAAATGGTTAGCACATGCATCTTCCACTTACATGATAATAGTATAATTGGATAAATGGCTCTTATATGAAACATGGATAGCTCCTAGCATCACCAACCTCTATGATATTATTTAAATCCATACAATATTTAAGATACAATGTATAAAATTTGGCATCCATCACCTATAGGATAATCATGATAGTATACTAAAACATATCAATATTAGACTCAATTTTGGCATATGCGTTCATCTTATAGTAAAGTACACATAATCAATATTTCACAATGATTCATAAAAATTATCATGTTAACTTTCTTATATGTCACATGAGCTGATCCTTAAACCTATTCACATGACCTTATTTATCGTTGAATTTAAATTATTGGTCATCACAAGTAACACATTTAACTCACATGAGTTGTCCTCTATTTGGTCACATATGCATTAAAAAGACAAACTCATAAATTAACCTCAATGACCATTCCATACATTCATTTTTTTATTTTGAAACATAGTATGAACTAGAAGGAAGTCAAAAAAATAATATAAATATTTATAATATTAAACTTCTAAGGACATAAAATGTGCATATTGCAAATGAATATATCCTTGTATACAATTATCCCCCAACTAAAAATAAAGGTAGAATACCATACCATATTTGATAATAATTAATATTAGTTTCCCACCTTTGGTAAAGGTAATTCATAAGGAAATCCATCGTAAATTTAGGATAGATCTAGACATATAAATAGAGTGGGGAATTTATCCATAAACATCAAGATTAGATAACGCTGTAATCAAACCCTAATGGTTTAATTCATCTCATCATCATTAATTTCAAAGTTACCTTGTCTCCATAACTCATTCATAGCAATGAGTTGGCCAAGTTGATAATTCTTATATTTGTTAGAAGAATATACCACTATATAGCATCTTAACACTAACCTATACTTTCTCATACTTATCAATAAGCCTATAAAAATTCATAGCACTCAATATTAAAATATTTTCTTATAATTTTATTCCTAAAAAGTTTTGAGGAATCATTGGGAACTCACATTAAATACAAAGATGATAGCGATAAATCTAAAATTTCATCCAAAATTAGAGTATTTTTTTAAAAATCCAAACACCAAAAAGCCTTAGGGAAGATAATATTGATGATTATGGACTGTCTTTTATTGGCTCAAAGCTACATAATGGGGACATATCAATTTGATGATAAGTTCATAGTAATCTGATATAAATTTCAAACTCAAGAAAAATCATACTAAAGAAAAAATTTTGATTGAGTGTAGGAACATCCCAAACCTTGGAGAAACCCCAAAAACCCCTCCCTTATAAACTTTTGGGTATGTGCAGGATCACGATGGGCCAAAAAGTGGCAATATGTAAGTGATATGATGGCCCATGTGGCTGATGACTTTTTTTTAACCCAAAATTGATTCAAAACGAAAAGAGTTTTTAAAGGAGATTCTCAGCTTTCCACCAATATAAATTATCCTTTACTTTAAATTCAATAAATATTTATTATTCATTTTCTATTTGAAATATGACTAAAGTCCTGATTGATAGGCTAATTGAAAAACATCTATATCTTTCAAACGGTATCACATTTTTTGAATCTGAAACATGTGTCACATTCTAAGCTTCACATAATATAGGATTTAAAATAATAATAATAAATTTCATGAAGCTTTGACCAAGTTAAGGTGATCAGACATACAGGTTTTTATATTTTTTAAAAGTTGTAATAAAAAAATTATAATTAATTATTTACTTGGAAAAAAATTTCAAAACAATATGCATCACATCAAGACATGAGTCCTCTACTTATATATAAAATATTATAGAAAAATATTATGATTTTATAATGGTTAGGGTGGTCAGACAGACACCTACTTCTTATTTTTTCCCTAAAATTTAAGTACTACTACATTGAAATTTCAAATTTTCACCAAATAGATTTAAAATAAATAAATAAACCTAGTAGTTTAGAAACTAAATTCAATTTGATATATATTCTATTCTTACATATTTTTGAAATAATATAGATAACTTATTCAAATTTTTATGTCAAGTTGCATAACTCTAATTTTCTGAATTTCCATTGCCACTTAAGGGCCTATTGTTTCCATGATGATCTTGCACATACCATTCTTTCAAAAGAGAATTATTTTCCAAAGGACTATACACACTTGGTTCTAAATGGGATTTAATTATATTATAGTTCTTCTAGGATTTTGACTATTAATACGAGAAATCATAATTTCTCAAGTTAAGATAGCCAATGGAAATTATAGACACAACCATTTATCACATTCATTAATAGGCTGGAGAAATTAACAATTACTAACCTTGATGGATAACCCGTAAAGAAAATAAGGACTATCCTAACCAAGGAAGATCATAGAAATAATACAAAACTTGAATATTTATGATTTTACTCAAATTAAGTAGTTGAATATGTTAAGTTCATTGTTAAAAACAAGGATCTTGAAATACCTATAAATATGATAATTCTGATATTTCAACCATTTTATAGTTATAAAGTGTTCAATTCACAAGACAACTGAGAGGGGAGGTGAATCATTTGTACATTGAAACTTAAAGAACCCTCATAAACATTTAGATTCACATTAACTTAATCAACCATTAATCTTTTAGATTGATTTAAGAATAAAAGCACATAACAAAAACTAAAAACACATCAACAACATGCATAATATAACACCAAATTTATGTGGAAAATCCAAGAAGGGAAAACCACAGTGAGGATTATCTCACAATATAAAGTAATACCACAACCAATTACAAAAAGCTCACTGCCAGAGGGCACACTACCAAAAAGAAAGATCTCACTGTTGGATTACAAAAAAGAAGATAGAGAGGATTTTTACAAGGAGAAGTCCATCTCAATGCAACACAAAAATCCACCACAACATCACCAACACATCCACAACTTTACTAAATATCGTATACACCTTCTACTCACTAATTCCAGTAGCCTAATTCATCAAATCTCACACTGCACTTCACAAATTTACACTTCACAACTCTATAATTCAAATAATTCACATCACTCTTGTTTGTGTACACATTACTTATCAAATCAAAACATATTTATACCTTATTCAACCTTAAAAATATTCTCCAAGGTTGATTATACACCTCAAATATGCAAATTCAAATTAGGTTGACACCAGAACATTCCCACAGTGGAAAGGAATAAAGAAGGTTCACAACAAACCTTATCTAGGAACTAAATACACTCATACACACCACACCACAATTCCACAAACACTAAGGACAATTTGCAATTGTGTAGACACCCAAGGTTGGCCAAATCTATGTATACACTATTGAAAATTAAGTACACGCTTCCTTTAATCTAAAGACGACTCATAGAAAATAGATGTCACTTGAACACAATCTGGATTATTCCATAAACACCCTAAAATCTAACAAATTCCTTTGCAACAACTTTCACTTCAAGAATGTACACACTCAGTACTTTCAGACAACTTTCCATACACTGTAACTCAAGAAAATGACTTCTAGAGCACCAAACCATGCAACATTTAAACTAAAAATAGATATGAACATTATCAACACACTTCTAGATTTGCATGACCTAAAGCAAGACTATGTAGAAATGTGAAGAAAAACCATTTCTCCCAGACACCTCTATACTACACAGTTCACACACTAGTGAGCACAAATTTCTCTGCACAATGATATAGTGCACAAAATTCTTGTTATAACACCTTTGAACATCTCTAATCAACATATTTTAACATCACAAGAAGATATTCAACACAAAAGAAATTTAGAGCAAACAAGAACACTACTTTGTAGCATAAAAAACCTCTCCAACACAATGTTTCCTCTTTTATTCAAATATTCTCAAAAGCACTTGGAAACCAAGCTCTAGAGACACATCCTCATTACCACTAAACCATCTACAATATAGAAACTCAACTATACATCCATAAACAAAAGCTTATCAAATAAACACTAGAGGTTGACACTAGTAGCTTACAAATGATAACATAATGCAACTAATTAAAGCATCACCAAAAACCTTATCAATGACAACACCAAATCAATACCAACTATACATCCTTACAACAATATTCTTCTCATACTGTTGATACCAATGACAACATCTAGTCTTGTTGATATCAATGAAAAATAAATTACACATACTTGCAACAATCTCCCCCTTTTTCATTGATGGAAACACATGATGTGAAAAAAATCAACAACAAACATAAAAATTTTGATGAACAACACAATTATTTACTAACAACCTTCTCTCTCAAAAACAATCCACAACAAGACAAAGCATATCTCAATCTGGTATCAATTTTTGAGAGAGAAGGTTGTAGCAAATGAAGTGAATCTTGAATATGTTCCTACAAAATATTACGTTGCTCACATATTGACTAAGGCTTTTCCTAAGGATATTTTTGAGTATATCTGGTATAATTTAGGGGTCATTTCTCCTCCTTCCTCAAACTAGATGCATAAGGATATGCGTCAATCTAATGGATCTCAAGATTAATTATTTGGTTTGGACTAATGATGGTGGTTACCTCTCAGGGGGAGAAAGTAGTGGCATCATTGGTTTTTGCAGTTAAGGAGAGTAATTAAATTGTCATTTGAAGTGGTTACTACTTGATGCAATATGGTGTATGCTCCTAAGTGGGAGTATACAGAGTAGTAAAAGGAAGTTGTAGAGTAGTAGTGAATAGTATGATTAATGTCAAAGGGGGAGAGTGAGTAATGCAAATATTTTTTCCTTTTCCATTGATGTCAAGGGGGGAGATTGGTTCATGTGAAAAAGATAAGTTTCTAAGGAGCTCAATTCATATTGAGAAAGAGGACAGTTAGTTATCAAAGGGGGAGAAAAAGAAAAGTGTTAGTACATAGCAATGTATTGTTGATCAGAACTACAATGTTCGTTGTTTATGGTTTTTCACATAATGTGTTTCCATCAATGACAAAGGGGGAGATTGTTGCAAGTATGTGTAATTGGATTTTTCATTGATTTCAACAAGCTTAGGTATTGTCATTGGTGTCAATAGTATGAGAAGAATGTTGTTACAAGGATGTGCAGTTGGTATTGAGTTGGTATTGCCATTGATAAGGTTTTTGGTGATGCTTTGATTAGTTGCATTATGTTGTCATTTGTAAGCTACTAGTGTCAACCTCTAGTGTTGCTTTGATAAGAGTTTTTTTATGGATTTATGGTTGAGTTTATATACTATAGATGGTCTAGTGGTAATGAATATGTGTCTTTGGTTCTTGGTTTCCAAGTTATTTTGAGAAATTTTGAATAAAAGAGGAAATAGTGTGTTGGAGAGGTGTTTTGTGCTACAGAGTAGTGTTCTTGTTTGCTCCACATTTCTTTTATGTTGAATATATTCTAGTGTTTTTTAGATATGTTGATTAGAGGTGTTCAAAGGTGTTATATCAAGAATTTGGTGTGCTATATCATTGTGCAGAAAAATTTGTGTTCACCAGTGTATGAATTTTGTAGTATAGAGGTGTTTGGGAGAAAAAAAATTCTTCGCATTTCTCCATAATTTGGTTTCAGATCTTGTGGATCTAGAAGTGTGTTGATAATTTTCATATCTATTTTTAGTTTAAGTGTTGCATGGCTTGGTGCTCTAGAAGTTGGTTTCTTGAGTTATAGTGTATGGAAAGTTTTTTGAAAGTATTAGGTGTGTACATTCTTTAGGTGAAAGTTGTTGTGAAGGAATTTGTTGTATTTTAGGGTGTTTATGGAATATTATAAATTGTGTTTAAGAGACATTTATTTTTTGTGATTCATCTTTGGATCAAAGGAAGTGTGTACTTAATTTTCAATAGTGTTTACATGGTTTGGCCAACCTTGGGTGTTTGCACTAATTACATATTTTCTTCAGTGTTTTTGGAAGTTTTTCATGGTGTGTAAGAGTGTATTTAGGTCCTAGATAAGGTTTTTTGTGGTCCTCCTTCATTTCCTTCCATTGTGGGAATGTTTTGGTGTTGACCTAATTTGAATTTGCATGGTTGAAGTGAATAGTCAGCCTTGGAGAATGTTTTTGAGGTTGAATAAGGTATAAATGAGTGTTAAGTTGATGAGTAATGTGTGCACAAACAAGAGTGATGTGAATGATTCAAATTGTAGAGTTGTGAAGTGAAAATTTGTGAAGCACAATATGAGCTTTGATGAGTTAGGCTACTGGAGTTAGTGAGCAGAAGGTTTCTACACTCTTCAGTAAATTTGCAAATGTATTGGTGATGTTGTGGTGGATTTTTTGCTTGCATTAAGATGGACTTATCACTGTAACAATCCTCTCTATCTTCTTTTCTATAATCTAATAGTGAGCTCTTCTTTCTTTTGAGTGGTGTTCCCTACAATAGTGAACCATTTATAATTAGTGATGTTATTACTTTATACCATGAGCTAATCCTCATCACGGTTTTTCCCTTCTTGGTTTTTCGACAAAAAATTGGTGTTCTATTGTGCATGTTGTTGATGTGTTTTCAAATTTTTTTATTTTCTTTCATGCTCAAATTAATCTAACAGATTAATGGTTCATAATTTAATGTGAATCCTAATGTTTATGAGGGTTCTTCAAGTTTAAATGTACAATGGATTCACCCCCCTCTTAGTTGTCTTGTGTATTCAACACTATATAACTATAAAATAGTTGAAATGTAAGAATGATCATATTTATCGGTATTTCAAGAACCTCATATTCAACAATGAACATATTAACATATTCAACTACTTAATTTGAGTAGAATATTATATATTCGGGTTTTATATTATTTCCATGATCTTCCTTGGTTAGGATTTTCCTTATTTTATTTAGGGGTTATCCATCAAGGTTAGTAATCATTAATGTCTCTAGCCTATTAATGAATGTGAAAAATGGTTGTGTCTATAATTTCTATTAGTTATCTTAACTTGAGAAAGTTTGATTTCTCATATTAATAGTTAAAATCCTTGAAGAACTACAATACAATTTGATCCCATTTAGAACCAAGTGTGTATGGTTCTTTGGAAAATAATTCTCTTGTGACTAAAGTTTATAAGGTAGGGGTTTATGGAGTTTCTCCAAGGTTTGGGATGTTCCTACACTCAATCAAATTTTGGTCTTTAATATGATTTATCTTGAGGTTGAAATTTATATCAGATGACTATGAACTTATCATCAAATTCATATATCCCCATTATGTAGGTCTAAGCCAATAAAAGATAGTCCATAATCATCAATATTATCTTCCCTAAGGTTTTTTGGTGTTTGGATTTTTAAAAAACTCTAATTTTGGATGAAATTTTAGATTTCTCGTTATTGTCTCTGGATTTAATATGAGTTCCCAATGATTCCTCTCAACTTGTTAGGAAAAAAATAATCAAACTCTTTAATATTGAGCGCTATGAATTTTTTATAGGCTTATAGATATGTATGAGAAAGTATAGGTTAGTGTTAAGATGCTATAGTGGTATATTCTTCTAATAAATATAAGCATGATCAACTTGGCCAAGATATTTCTATGAATGAGTCATGGAGACAAGGTAACTTTGAAATTAATGATAATGAAATGAATTAAACCATTAGGGTTTGATTGTGTTATCTAATCTTGACATTTATGGATAAATTCCCCACTCTATTTGTGTGTCTAGATCTATCCTAAATTTAGGATAAATTTCCTTATGATATACCTTTTCCAAAGGTGGGAAACTAATATTAAGTATTATAAAATATGGTATGGTATTCTAACTTTATTTTTAGTTTGGGAATAACTATATACTAGGATATATTTATTTGCAATATACACATTTTATGTCCTTATAATTTTAATATTATCAATATTGCTATTATTTGTTTGACTTCCTTCTAGTTCATGCTATGTTTCAAAATAGAAAATGAATGTATGGAATGGTCATTAATATTAATTTATGAGATTGTATTTTTTAATGCATATGTGACCAAATAGAATCCAACTCATGTGAGTTCAATGTGTTACTTGTGATGACCAATAATTTAAAATCAAGGACATATAAGGTCATGTGAATAGGTTTAAGGATAAATTCCTGTTACATATAACAAAGTTAACATGATAATGTAGTGTAGAAAAATGTATCCCTTTACATTTTCACACTTTTTTGGGCCCTCCCTATTAAAATTGGGCTTCTTTATGTCTTATGTGGTCCTATTTTGCATCCACTCCTTATTTAATGCATCTTTCCAAGGATAATCTTGACATATCTAATAACCAATCGTAATTTAATGATATTGGTTTGTATGGCCCAAATTTAGTGATCTAGGAATCATACACCACCTTGGGTGTATGGTTCCCACCTATGTTTCAGGGCTTGGTTCTGAATTTAGCATAGAAGTTAATGTTTCTTGAAATTTTTGTCTCAAGCTTAGCCTATTGGGACTCATATGCCCCAACTGGCATATGAGTTTCGCTTAGCTTGGACCTATTTTGAATTCAAATTCTTGGTGGTATTTTATTCTCCTAGATCGAATGTCAGCTTGTAGTGTTGTAATTTCA
This sequence comes from Sequoiadendron giganteum, assembly GCA_007115665.2. Lineage (NCBI taxonomy): Eukaryota > Viridiplantae > Streptophyta > Pinopsida > Cupressales > Cupressaceae > Sequoiadendron > Sequoiadendron giganteum. The sequence continues at coordinate 499,947,091 of CM021100.1, forward strand.
AGAAATTTGGCATAAACAAGTATAAACACAAGGTTATTTCACATATTTTCTCCTAAAAAGTTTCCAATATCTAAGCTTTCAAGTATTCAAACATAATAGAAATTTTATGATCACAAGAGAATTCAAGAGCATTCAAGAGATAATTATCAAGTATTTTGGAGCATATTAAAGAATCAAGCATCATGGCAAAGTCATCATTCATCATGTTTTTTTTTGAGCTAACATTTGTGATGTAGGTTTTCATGATTCAAGCAAGCATTCAAGTCAAAACATCCATAACATACAATCAAGTTTCAAGATCTAAATTCATGCTAGACATTTCATACAAGAGTGCAGCCTTTGTTACAAGGCTTTGGTGAGTTGCAACATTGCTTATTTTTTCATTCAACATTCAATTCCATTTGATGTCATAATTCCAAGGTTTGATTACTAAAATAGGGTTTGACTAAGGAAAACCCCTATCCACTAACAAATCAACTTTTTTCCCTCTCTTTGATGTCTGATTTGCAGATTTAGGTTGAAGATCCATTGAAGAGAAAGATTGGAGAAAGTTGTCGAGGTTTCAAAGTTGCCAAAGTTGCCAAAGTTGTCACCTTTCTTGCAAGATCAAAGAAAGTAACCTACAAGTTGGAATTCAGAGTTTCATACTCAGAGATCGAAAGGGAGAGAGGCTACAGGATATCACTAGAGGATATCAAGGTTTTAGATCAACCTTGATACTAGAACTAAATATTTAGTTGTGGTATATGAGTCTCAATATACTAGTTTTCAAAATTTTCCTATGCATCCTAGTTTAGAAGTTGCAGATTATGGTTTTAGCTTGAAACCCTAAACTGGGACTAAATAGCTACTACTAGCATATGAGTCCCAGTGTGCTTCAAAATTCATAATTTTAGGATTACAAACCTTGTTTCAAGAATCTTCAATTTTTTAGGTGCACCTCTATTTATCTCAAGTTTTTTATTCTAATTTAAGTTCATTTTCTAGGTCATATAGTTAGGTTTTGCATGTTACTTCCATTTCTTGTCTTTCTAAGCTCTTTCTTAGTGGTGAACCCTTCTTTTATCTTTAATCACACACTATGAGACCTTATAGTAGATCCCTCTTCTTGATTCAATAATTGGATTGAGATCTCTAGGGTTTCCTTGAATGAAACTAGAGCCAAAATAAGGTTCCCTAAGTTGCTCATCTCCTAAAAGGAGGGCACACCCTATTTTCTTCATTTTAGATATTTTTTATGAATCATTTTGATATCTTGATCATGTGTACTTTACTATAAGATGAACCACTATTTGAAAATTGAGTTTGATACTGATATGTTTTAGTTTACTATCATGATTATCCTATACATGATGGATGCCAAATTTTATAGATTGTATATTAAATATTGTATGGATTTAAATAGTATCATAGAGGTTGGTGATTCTAGGAGCTATCCATGTTTCATATAGGATCCATTTATCCAATTATAACTAGTATCATGTAAGTGGCAGATGCATGTGCTAAACATTTTATTTTAGGATTTAGTCAATTCTCAATTATAACATAGAGGTGATAGAAGGTATAGGCTACCCATTGTATGATAGGTATACATTTGTAATACCATATAGGTTATAGATTTCAAAAGCTAGCCCAGACCAAGTTAGACTATATTTTGTTATTATTTTGAAGGAAATAGATGTTAGGATATACTAACTCAAAATGTTCATTGGGATATGAGAATCTTATTAATATCATAGATCATGTATTTTAAATAATGAGAGATACAAGATTAGATAAGATCATGCCATGTTTCTTGATCCTATCATATGAGAAAAATTATCATAACTACCTAGGATAAGATAAGATCTAAACATCACAACTAATACTTTTAGAAGGAATCCTAGGAAATAAGTAAACTTAACATGTGAATAAGTTCCCTAAGTCTCCTACTACGAATTAGCTAAGTACATAACGTTATTCACACTACCATCCCCCATTAAGTGTAGCTTAGGGAGGAACAAAAAAATTCAAAGATGCAAAAATTGGGTCCCAAAAAAAGTCTCGTTGAGGTGTGCATGCACGAAAAAATCTCTCACAATTGGAGAAAAGGAGAAAAACATTATGGGAGAAAAATCCTCTCCAAAAGAGAGAAAAATCACAAAGAAAAACAAAACAGCGAAGGAGGACTCAAGAAGAACCCCCAAGGGTAACTTCCTTCACCCCAATCATCAATCACAACTAAAGATAACGAGTTGATGCCAAAGGTTTAGTGAATATGTCTACAACATGTTGCTTTGTAGGTAAGTATTCCAACTTGAGACAACATCCAAGATGAGCTATCTAATGAAGTGTGTGTGGATCTCAATATGCTTAGTATGTTGGAGCTCCACAAGGTTGCATGATATATTAATGGAACTTTTATTTCCACACCAAAGAATAGTGTGTTGAGTGGAAGAAAATAAAAATTTAATCAACAACTTAAAAATTAGAAGTATCTACTAACTACCCAAGACTGTACCTTGATACTTAACCTTTATCAATGATAATGGAATAGAATCTACTTCTTGCATGACCATACAGTCAAACTAGAACCAAGGAAAAAAAACAAAGCTACAAGTAGACTTATGATCATTAACATCACCAACCTAATTCAAGAGTTAATGAAGCCCACAATCTAATAAGCTCCCAATGTGTAATGTGCAGTGTCGAAAAATGTTGTTGGTAAAATTATAACACTTTTTTGGTCCCTCCTTTTAAATTGAGCTTAATGATGCCTTGACTTAGTGTTGTAATGTGATTAACACACTCACATTAGGTCTTGGGCCCTTATAAATTAAATAAACTTAATCCTACCTTATTTGGAGTGTTGTAAAGTGTTGTAACATAGTTTCACAATTTTCTAGGGTTTTCACTAATAATTGGGATTCTTTATGTTTTAATTGTCCTTATTTTGCATACACAAGCCTCATTTAATACATATTTTTGAGGATGATCCCAACAAAAATCAATATACAATCATAATTCATGTGTTTTCAGGTTGTGTGGCCTAGATTTAATGATTTGGGACTCATTCACCACCCTGGGCAAATGAGTCCCACCTAGGTTTTTGGGTCTCGAACATGGTTTCACACATTTTAAAGAAATTTTTCAAATGGTCTCATAAATTATGTCTAATGGGAATCATTCGCCACCTTCGGCGAATGAGTCCCATGTGGCCCAAAATCAAAATTAATTCAAAATTTTGGTGGGACATTATCCTCCTAGATCTAATGCCAGCTTGTAGTGTTGTAATTTTAGGAATTCTCGAATAATTAAGTATAAATAAAATTTTATTTCCCTTATTTTACACCTAGCAAGTTTAATGATCATCCTTATAGAAAAGTGGATATTTTAAGAGCATTCAAGTGTCTACAAGAGCATTCAATTATCTTCAAGAGTATATTATCAAGAATTCTAGAGAATTCTTCAAGCATCAAGTATCATGTCAAAGACTTCATGCATCATGTTTTTTTTTGAGCTAACAATTGTGTTGTAGGGTTTCATGATTCAAGTTATCATTTCATTCAAGATCTATCACATTCAAGCAAGATTCAAGATCTACAACCATTTAGAACCATCTCATACATGTTTGTAGCACTTCATTGCTATAGTTTGGTGAGTTGCAACATCATATTTTGTTCATTCATCATTCTTCATTCCTATTTCATCGCATTTCAAGGTTTGATTGCCAAAATGGGGTTTAACCAAGGCAAGCCCCTATTCACTAACAAAAAAACATTTTTCCCTCTCTTTAGTGTGTGATTTGAAGGTTTAGGTTGAAGACACATTGAAGAGAAATTTTGGAGAAAGTTGTCAAAGTGACTCAAGTTGTCAAAGTTGTCACCTTGCATTGGAGATACTTGGAGGACTTCTACAAGTTGCAAATCAAGGTTTTAGATCCAAAAATCAATTGGGAAGCACAAAGCAGACTTTGAAGACTAGATTCAAACCTTAAAGTTTTAGAAATCCCTAACTAGACTGATTCTCCACTTCTAGAAAATGAGTCCCAGTTTAGGTCAAAATTCAATCTAAAATTTGCATCATGTATGTGTGCTTTGGTAAAATCTGGATGTCCTTGAATTCCTTAGTGGATGTATAAATTTGTGCTTTTGGAAATGACCCTAATGAAATTGAACTTACTCATGCTCACTCAACTCCTAATGCATGTACTCCTCATGATGTTGACATCATTGGAGAAGATGATGACAACATGAATAATTTCCTAAACAATTTCCTTAATAACCTTGAAGCTAATGCATCCTTTTATCCATCAATGGAACAACCAACACCCCCTATAATAGGTGAACCTAGTTCCTGTAAGAAATAAAATAATCAACCTTTATATGTTAATAAAGTGACAAATACTCCCATCAACATAGAAGAGACATATGGAAAAGGATTCACAATTTTGAGTAAACAAGGATGTGATATAGCAAGTGAACATAAAATTTATCAACTCTTAGAGAAAATACCAATTGAAAACAAAAAAGGGTTAGGATATCAAGATCCTCCTCTTGATATGAGTATCCTCCTTCCTAAATAACAACCGGTGCTTCTCAAGGAAGTGGAGATAATCTTTGGTACTCCTCAGAAATCAACTAGAGAAATTGGTGAATCTAGCAAGCATAAAAGACCTTATAAACTAAAGAAACTTCAATTCCCTTATCCACCAATTGAAATTCAAATAAATTTGCAGATACTTTTACATAGAGGATTGATTACATTACCTCCCATAAGAGAAGACCAAAAATCAAATCCTAAGAACACAAACACATTGCATTGTCAATACCATAGAATGTTTGGGCATAGTACTAATGAGTGTCATTCCTTACAAAAAAAATTCAAAAGGCTTGATATTATAGAAATAGTCCCTTAAAGTAGGACCCTTTAGCCCCTTTTCATGTAGTAGTTGTATAATCTTGTATTCTCACTATTATATGATCTTCCCCATGACTTACCTTGTCTCATTATTTTCCTACACATAGTAGGGCCAATAAATAGATAGCCTTGTCCTAGAAGTGAATTTTCCATTGTCCCTTTTGTTAGGTTGACTTGCATGTGCCTTACTATTATTTTGTATTAGTTCTTTTTCTTTTTCTTTTGTGTGATTGCATGTGCATAATGGGATCCACCGTGATGTTCTATTTCATGTATATCTCCCTCTTTATAGAATTCCTCTATTTGTACCTTTATTCTTCTCTATGTTGTACATCTTTCACTTTAATATTTTTCATTTGTCTTGTGTTTTCCTTTTAGGGATGATGCAAGGCATCGAGACATTCATGTCTCTTCCATGTTGAACCAAAATATTTTCCTTTTATTTTCTTTATTTATTTTCTTTGTCTTGTGTTTTCCTTTTGGGGATAACGTAAGGCATTGAGACATTCATGTCTCTTCCATGTTGACCCGAAAGGCCTTTTCTTTGTTTTTTCTCTCTTTGTGTCATTCTTCCAATTCTATGTGTATTTGGGGCATGATAACAATTTTGATCTCTCTAAAACATTGTAGCAAGAACATATTGACCCCAAAGCCATAGATCCCTCATGTGTTTGGATTTTTATTTTTTGGGGAAACCCCTCTCTTTTCTATTGCATGATGTAGCCTTACTTGGAAACATATGAGTTGGCATAGGGCTTTCCAAGTTAGCTCTCATGTCCTCTTTATTGTTATCATTTTACATTTGCTACTTTAAAGTAATTTCTCACAGTACGGTGTTTAGTAATTTCTTTAAAGTGGGGGCGTACATTAGCATTAATCTTTTACATTTTTTTTTCATCGTTGATGGTGCAGCCTTCCTATTTCATATGATGAATTTTTCACTTTGTGGTTGATATTGGGTGTGATTTCCTTCAAGAGCATGATCTATCTTAGCATATTGCATTCCTCTTAGTGGCTTGATGTGACACATTAGATCCCCTAAGTTGTGAATCTTCTATTCTTTGATTGATCCTATCTTGGAGACATTAGGCACAATGTTCCCTAAGTTAAAGACCTCACATGAAGTAATCAAGACTCCCTGAACATTCCTTATTTTTTTATTTACATTTTGGTTAATATGGCCACCTTTCATAATATACCTTGCATGCATGTTCAACCATATTGTTTGTTCATGAGTTCCAAGCATACAAATTTTTGCTTGCCTCATGAAGCTTGAAGTTCATTATTCATGAGCTCTAAGCATATGAAGTTTTTCTTGCCTCATTAAGCTTGAAAAATATTTTTTCCTTGGCGCCTTATTAAAGTTATCAAGAGGTACAACTTTTGCATGGTTTGATGGGAAGCCTAACCAAGGCATGACTTTCCCTTAGCCACTCGCATGTGAGTGTGAGTGCATACCGATCATGTGTGTATGTTTCTCACCTCTTTCAAATCCTCACCCAATGGACAACCTAAAGTTTTGTTACCATAAAGTGAACTTGCATTTTTTAGATAAACAACCTAGATTTGATCTACATCACGATTAACAAATGGTTGAAGCTTGATTTGACTCTTTTATTTTATTTTAATTTTATTTTTGTATTTAGTAGTGTATTTTTGTTCCTTTATGATGCTCTTTAACATTTTTTTATGTGTGTTCTTTTTTTCCTATGTTGGTTTGTCATGGGATCTTGATACTCGGGGCTTGATCACCCCTCTTGGTCATTGTCATCCCATCTTACAGGTATCAATGTGATTTTACCCCTCTTGAAGTGAGTTTATCTACTTTAATATTAGTTAGAAGCAATTTCATCCTCTCACTAAAGTGGGGGCTAAATGTGTTGTCAAAAATTTTCATCAGTAACATTTTCACACTTGTTTGGGCCCTCCTTGTAAAAGTCAACTTAATGATGCCTTAACCTAGTGTTAGTATGTGATTAACACACTCACATTAGGTCTTGGGACCTTGTAAATTAAATAAACCTAGTCCTACCTTATTTGGAGTGTTGTAAAGTGTTGTAACACACTTTCACACTTTTCTAGGGTTGTCATTTATAATTGGGCTTCTTTACGCTTTAATTGGCCTTAGTTTGCATCCATGAGCCTCATTTAATGCATATTTTTGATGATGATCCCAACAAAAATTAATATCCAATCATAATTTAGGTGTTTTCAAGTTGTGTGGCCCAAACTTAGTGATCTGGAACTCATTCACCACCCTAGGCGAATGAGTCCCACCTAGGTTTTTGGGTCTCGAGCTTGGTTTCACACCTTTCTAAGCATTTTTTAAAATGGTCCCATAAATTATACCTAATGGGACTCATTTGTCACCTTGTTTGAATGAGTCTTGTGTGGCCCAAAATCAAAACATTCAAAATTTTGGTGGTATTTTATCCTTCCAGATCTAATGTCGGTTTGTAGTGTTGTAATTTTGAGAATTTTTGCATAATTAAGTATAAATATAATTTTCTTTCCCTCATTTTACACATAGCAAGTTGAATGATCATCCTTATAGCAAAGTGGAGTTTATAAGAGCATTAAAGTGTCTACAAGAGCATTAAATTATATTTAAGAGCAGATTATCAAGAATTTTAAAGTTTTCTTCAAGCATTAAGCATCATGTCAAAGACTTCATGCATCATGTTTATTTTTGAGCTAACAATTGTGATGTAGGGTTTCATGATTCAAGCTAGCATTTAATTCAAGATCTATCACATTCAAGAAAGAGTCAAGATTTACATCCATTGGGGGCCATCTCATACATGTTTACAACACTTCATTACTAAGGTTTGGTGAGTTGCAACATCATATTTTTTGCATTCATCATTCTCCATTCCTATTTCATTGCATTTCAAGGTTTGATTACCAAAATGGGGTTTTACCAAGGAAAACCCCTATTCACTAACAAAACAATATTTTTTCACTCTTTTTTGTGTGTGTTTTGTAGGTTTAGGTTGAAGACACATTGAAGAGAAATTTTGGAGAAAGTTGTCAAAGTGATCACCTTGCATTGGAGATACTTTGAGGACTTCTACAAGTTGCAAATCATGGTTTTAGATCCAAAAATCAATTGGGAAGCACAGAGCAAACTTTGAAGACTATATTCAAACCTTGAAGTGTCAAAAATCTCTAACTAGACTGATTCGCTACTTCTCATGAATGACTCCTAGTTTAGGTCAAAATTTAGATTTTTAGAGATTCAGATACCCATTTTCCATATTCTTGTTTCTACACAAAAACCCAGATTTGTGATCGATTTTCCCAGCCTAGTGTATGAGTCCCACTTAGCTTTAAAGTCAAAATTTCCAACATTTCAAAGACTCATCGAGTCATCTTCATATTTCTAGGTGCACACTTTTGAGATCCCACCTCTTTGTTATGATTTTCATGCACTTTTAGGTGATTTCGTGAAAGATTACATTGAATTATGGTTAAGCATTTTGATTTTCATTTCATTTGTCTTTCCAAGTCTTAACTTGGTGGTGAACCCCTCATTAGTTTAAATTCATCCCCTAAGACAACCCTATTGCAAGATCACTTTCTCCTCTGCATTGAGATTTCTAGGGTTTGTTCTTGAATGAGAGAGAGTGAAGATTGTTATTTTATCTCCCAAGCATAGAATCCAAACAATTTTCCAAAGAATCTCCTAACTACCCAAGACTGTACCTTAATTCTCAACCTCTATCAATGATAATGGAATAGTAATCTACTTATTGTATGACCATGCAATCAAACTAGAACAAAGGTAAAAAAATAAAGCTAGAAGTAGAATTACGATCATTAACATCACCAACCTAATTTGAGTTAGTGAATCCAAGAATCTAAGAAGTTCCTGATGTGTAATAAATGCCAAAATTTGAAGTTCCTTGAATGTACCTCAAGATACATTTGGATTCATTTAAATGAATCTCATCAAAATCTTGATAGAAATAAGATACAAGGCCAAATACAAAGGAAATATCAAGATGACTATGTGTCAAGTACAAAATAATTCCAACAAAGTACTTATATAAGGTAGGATCAAATATAGGAGTATTACAACTAGTAGACAATACAACACCTAATCAAAAAGATGTAGGGACAGGCTTGCAATCAACCATACCAAATCTCTAAAGAAAATCTAGATCATACTTCTATTAGAAATAAAAATATGCTTAGAAGACTAATGAACCTAAAGACCAAGGAAGTAATACAAAAGACCAAGATCAATCATATCAAAACACTCCATCAATGCTCATTGAGTACTATGAATCATGAAAGTGGAACTCACTATGATCATCAAATCATTTATATAGAGCATGAAAATAAGAATATCCTCTCCATATCATTGATTATAAACTATAAGATCAAAATGGCAACAAGTGTATCCAAAATAAATAAATAAACTATATTTCTTGTCATACCAAGCTCGAGGGGCTTGATTGAGACAATACAATAAATGATGAAGCTTACAAAAAAGCGAATAATCCTACACAAAACCAAGTGGCTACTCCATATAGATCTCCTCATGAAGATAATCATGAAAGAATACATTATTTATGTCTATTTGATACACTAACCATCCTTGAGAGGTAGCTAATGAAAGGACAAGACAAATAAAATCCTTCTTGGCAGAGGAGCAAAGGTCTTAGAGTATTCAACTCTCTGAACCTATGAATACCCCTTTGTAATAAGATTATCCTTATACTTTTCAATAGAACCATCAACTATATATTTGGTATGGTACACCCACATACACTGTCCAAATTTCTTCCCTTAGGAAGAGAGAAAATATACCAAGTACGATTTCAGATGCCAGAGGAATACACATCTTCCATAGCACACTCCAACTTAGAAATACCTGAAGTATCTAATTTTTTTGAGGATCAACAAAAATGGCATGACTCAAAATACTAAAACTAAAATTACGGGAATGATTGTGACAATTATCTATGGGATCACCAACAAGAGGACTAGCCTCCTCAAGAGTAGTTTGATCCCATCATTTTCTAGTGGGTGAAGTTGGAGGAGGTGGATCAATACCATCAACAAATTCTTCCTCAAGAAGAAAAATATCATCAAATGGAAAATATTGAGTAGGTAGTGATGAAGAAGAAGGTGATGGAGGATTCATTTGTGTGATGGAATCAACAAAATGAACATCATTATGAAAGTGAACCTCTCGTGTGTAGGACCAAACAATCTATAATCCTTCACAACCTCACAATAGCCAAAAAAATGAACTACTGACGCTTCCTCTCCATTGATTTATATTGACCATTGAAAATGAATTCCCAACCCTCACTGAAAAATAATCTGAAGAAGGATACATTAGACTTGTCATGGGACCAAGCCTCTTTAGGATTCATATTCCACACTACCTTGTGTGGCATACAGTTCTGAATAGATTTCACACAATTGACAACTTCAACCTAAAAGGCTTGAGCTATGGACCAAGACTAAATCATATAATTTTCTATCTCCCATAAATTCATGCTCTTCCTCTCAGCCACACATTTTTTTTATTAGTGTAAGGAACATTGTGCTAATTGAACCATGGAAAAATGAGGTAGGGGAATGCCCACCTTTTTTTCTATGATTATTCAATAATGTCCTAAGAACCATAATTAGATTGACTATCAACCTCACAAGGTGAGTTAATTCTCAATTAGGAGGACCTAGGAAGGGGGTTCTTTCAGCTTTCAGGGGTTTACCACCAAGAAAATGTTTGGGAAAGCCAAATAAGCATTCAACCTAAAAAACCTAGTTATGCAACTAAATGAGGGATGCAAATGATGAAATTAAATTCTACAAACTTGTGTGAAGTGGCTAGATTGAATGTAGATCTTGAATCAATGGAATGCTTTGATAGATCTTGCTTGAATTGCTTACTTGAATCAAAACCCTACATCACAAATGTTAGCACAAAAACACACATGATGCAATAATAGCCTTTGATATGATGCTTGAATCTTGATGATGGCTCCAAAATGCTTGATGAACTCCTCTTGAATTCTCTTGAATGAATACTTGAATGCTTGGATGCATATTATGCTCTTGGATATCTTTCTTATTATTATGGAAATTAGTGAGCCAACCTTGTATTTATACTTATCTATGCTAAATATCTCATATGAAAAAATTAATTAAAGGAGGCTAAATCCTACCAAAATTTGAAATTAAATCTCAAAAATAAGCCAAGAAGGACTAAGATGCCCTAGGTAGCATCTTAGTCTCGAGGCTCAAATCTCAGGGCATAGACTCCAAAAAGGGACCTTTTCAGGTGTATTCAAAATTAGGGCCCCAAGACCTTTGGGGAACTAAGATGCCCTAGGTGGTGTTTTAGTCTCAACCCAAAAATCAAGGACACATAGATAGAATCATTCAATGATCATTTTCCATTTGATGATTATCGGGATTATCCAAAAAAGAGATGTTGTTTATTAGGCTTGTGGATGAAAATAGGACCAATTAAGACATAAATAAGGATAAATGAAGCAAGATAGGCCCAAACAAGTGTGAAAATGCAAGGATATGTATTTTCCTACATTACATTTAGCCCCCACTTTAGTGAGAGGATGAACTTGCTTCAAATTCACACTAAAGCAGTCAACCATGCAATCAAGAGGGGTTAAAATGTATGAATGATAGTAAGATAGGATGAAAATAATTAAGAGGGTTTCCAAGCCCCCAAGATCAAGATCCTAGAATAGACCAACATAGGCACAAAGGAACACACATGTGGATGATATATGAATCCATAATTAGATCGCAAACATACACCATCAAAGAAAAGAAAAAGGAAAAGGAAAAGAAAAATGGCATGGATCAAGCTTCAATTAGCCATCCAATGTGGTGGACCGAGTCTAGGTTCTTTGTCCAAAAAGGTTTACAAGTGGAACATGTTGTCCACTATGCAAACAAAAGTGCATTCTTAGGAGGGCTAATGAAGCTAGGTGTCCACTAGGTTAGCCCCAAGAGGTCCATATCAAAGTCATAGCCCCATGACTATGATAAGGAAAAAAATAAAAATGCACGCTCACAAGGGCTAGTGAAGCTAGTTGTTCATTGGGTGAGCCCCAAGGGGCCATATCAAAGCCATACCTCCATGACTTTAATAAGGCACAAAAGGAAAATGTACGCTCACAAGATCTAGTGAAGCTAGTTGTTCACTTGGTGATCCCCAATGGGCCATATCAAAGCCATACCTCCATGAATTTAATAAGGCACAAAAGGAAAATACACACTCATAAAGGCTAGTGAAGCTAGTTGCTCACTGGGTGAGCCCCATGGGGCCATATCAAAGCCATACTTCCATGACTTGAATAAGGCACAAGAAGAAACACAACAATAAAGATGGATGTTCAAATGGATTTAGCTTAGTTCATGTGAGGTCTTAGTCTTAGGGAACATTATTCCTAATGTCTCCAAAATAGGACCAATCAAAGGATAAAAGATCCACAACTTAGGGAATGCAGTGTGTCACATCACAACTAAGAGGAATGTAATATGCTAAGATAGATCATGCTCTTGAAGGACATTACTCCCAATTTCACAACAAAGAGGAAAACATATCGCATGAAGTAAGAGAATCACATCAAGGAACATAAGAAACAAATACAAATGGAATCATGCCAAAATAATGCCAATGTATGCCCCCACTTTAAAGAAATTGCTAACACCATACTCTAAGCAATTACTTTAAAGTAACAAAAAATGAAAAGGAAAAGTGGCTTGCCCCCCAAAAACACATAAGGGATCTATGGATTTGAGGTTAGTATATGTCTTTTCTATAGTGATACTAGAGAGCTCAGAACTAGCATCATTCCCCAAATGCACATAGGACTGGAAGAATGACACAAAGAGAGCGAAAAAAAAGGAAATCCTTTTGGGTCAAACTGGAAGATACATAGGGTGTCTCGACACCTTGCATCATCCCCAAAAGGAAAACAAAAGAGAAAATAAAAGATAATGAAAAATATTTTGGGTCAACATGGAAGAGACACATGGTGTCTTGATGCCTTACATCATCCCCAAAAGGAAAACCTAAGACAAAAATGAAAAGAGAAAAGAAAAGATAATGAAAAATAGTTTGGATCAACATGGAAGAGACATAGGTTGTCTCAATGCCTTGTGTCATCCCCAAAAGGAAAACACAAGACAAAAATGCAAATGAAAGAAAAGATAAATGAAAAGGCAGAGAGTTTATGACATATAGAAGAATGAAAGTACAAATAGAGGAATGTGTAAAGAGAGAAGGAACATAAAACAAAACATCATGGGGGACCACATTATGCACATGCAATAAAAAATAAAAATGCAAAAGACTAGTAAAGCGCATGCCAGTCAACCATCCTGTAGGTCATCCACATCCTAGTCTTGTTTAGTATATGCAAAATGCAGATCACTAGCGAGAGGGACGGTGTCAAGTGTTGCATTAGGAGAATCACCACGTTCAACATGTGGTGCATCACTTGGTTGCAAAGGATCATCGCAGTTGTTATCGTCTAAGCTCATAAAAGAAGAAAATACCAAATTCAATTCATTATGCACTTGTTCATCAATTTTAGCTATTTCTTCATTGTCATCCAAATTAACCACAACAAGAGGACAGACGATAATATCCATAGAAGGTGTTGGTCCTTGTTGTGTTGGAGGAATATGATCTTTTTTTTCTTGTAAGGGACCTGAGGGTCATTGTTTATTGCTTCTATCAGTTTTGGAATGTGATTTTCAATGTTGTTTTCTCCATTCATCTTTCAAGAAATAACATGACATCTACGCCTACACTCTCAAGCATTTATATTTCTTTTATTACAATTTTCAAATTATGTTTGGGTAGGAGAGGGTTTTTCAACCATAGGTTTCTTTTCTTGTGATGGAAGAAAGGAAGAATTCATAAAAGGTTGTTCAACCACTTTCTCTTTGGCTTTATAAATTTTCTTAGGAGGTGGATTAGGACTTGTCTAGTTTTCTCTTGGTCTTTTGTAGGAAATAGGCAAGCGATTTTTAATCGTTGGGTCTTGGTTATATGGAAGGTTTTTAATCTCACTATTGCTTTCTTGAAGAGTTGGAGGTTCAATCATGGGTGGAGGAAATTTTTCAAGGGATAATAGGATAGGAAAAGGAAGTCCTTGTGGGGTCTTATAGGTTCCATGGGCTCAGGCCACAAATAGTCTAAGGAAAATTTTCCATGAGAAGATGGAAGGATAGATCCACTATGGTTCACAATGAATAATTCATTGTCGACTGGAAACTTTAAGCACTTATGGAAAATGGATGGGACCACATTCATGGAGTGAAGCCATTTGTAGCCTAACTTCACAAAAAATTGATTTGAATTAGAGATGATAGAGAATGAAACATTTGATTTATTAGGTCCTACTTGTAAATGGAGTATGATTGAGTCCATCGTAGCATGAGAAAAATCATCACATGTTTTAATCCATGCTTTAGGTTTATCATATCTATCTTGAGTAAGTTCATGCATATATAAGAGTTATTCTATGATCACACTCTCTCCACAAATGGGATCAATTAAAATCCCAGGAGTGGGTGTGTTATATATTTTGTTGGCTATGTAAAGAGGACCATCAAGTGCATGTTCGATTGTTTCTTCTAAAGAGAAAGTAATATCAGTAGGCATTGCAGTTTTCTATTTATGAGGCACTATGTTAATCACTCATATCATTGTACTAATAGGACTTTGGTCATCACTATCCATAGGATTTTGTTCATTATTATCCATAGGATTTTTTTTCTTTATTGCTCATGTTATCATCATCTGTGTGAATGCTCATCACATCAGGCTTAGTTTCACTAGCCTTAACAAATTAAATATTGTGTTTAGGCATGGGATTGGTAAAGATTTGTAGGTTTTATTGGGAGGAGCTATAGACTTATTACCTTTTTCATTCACACCTCCAATTTGAATATGATTGGAATTAATGAGGTCTTGCACAATATCTTTAAGATGCTTTCATTGTTCTATATCATGTCCCTTTTGTTGGTGATAAGCACAATAATAATTATGTCTATATCTTAGAGGTAATGGCTTGCTAGGGTCAAGAGGTTGAATGGGAGGTAAGGTAAGCATGTTCTTGTTTAATAACTAAGTCATGATATTGTTAAGGTTGTCGGGTAAAGATGTCAATTTTCTTTGTGGATCCCCAAATATATAAGGATTACTCTTTTTTATAGCAACTACTTGGGTATCAACTTGTTGTGTGGATTGGGAGGTAGGGTTTAGTTGAAGAAAACTTTTATTTTGTCTTCGGAAAGGTTGGTAGGTGTTTTGGTTTGAGGATTTAGACTTTTTAGGATGGGTAAAACTGGTTTTTGGTTCACTACTACCTACAAAATTTTGATAATCATGAAGGGTAGTGTATAGGTGCATGAAGGAAGGGAGTTTCATCATTGTAAGATTATCTTGTATTTTGCTTTGTAAATTTTCTATGAACATCTTTTGGAGGTGAGAATCAAGAACCTTCACAATGATTTGGGAATAAAGCAATTGGTAACATGAAATAAATTCGGTTACTTTTTCACTCTCAGTTTGCATACATCTCATCAAATCAGCTAATTCCATTTCAAAAAGCATATGCACTTAGAAATGGTTAATAAAGGCTTCAACAAGTTCATTGAATGAAAAAATTGAGTTATTCGGTAATGTGGAAAACCGATCCAAGGAAATTTCTTTCAAGGATCGGGGAAAGAGCTTAGCCAAATGTTTGTCCTCAAGGATAAATTCACTACATAAAGCAGTAAAGGAATTTAAATAATTAGCAGGATCTCCCTTTCCTCCATATTTCTCCAATCTATGGATCTCTATACCTTGTGGCATCGGAGTTCTTAGTATCTCCAAGGATAATGGGTTGCTTTTGACATAGTATGAAGGTGGACCATTTTGATTTTAATTTAGGGTGGAAACTTGACATTGAATGGATGAAAGGATTTTTAAGATGTGGTTAATGATAGGGTCATGGCTTGTGGTTTGAGATGGAGGTGAATATGGTTATGGTGTGTATGTGTTGTAATGACAAGTGAACACATTGCTTGTGGGAGGATGTATGAGATTAGAGGCCAAATAGATATAAGGAGCACTAGTGGAAATGTGTGAGGTAGGAAGGATATTTCTAGCTGGTTGCATCATTGTGGTCACTTGAGGATTTGTATAGGTGGGAATGGATGTTATGGTTGAAGGGGGAGGAGTTTTATTTCCTCCTTGGGCTTGCACATTGTTTGAAGCTTGAGCATAATTAGTGGTGGAAGGAAGATTTTTTCGAAATATGTGAGATATGTTACACACAACTTCTAGTCCTTCATCACTTTCCTTCATGAGGTGAAGACTATCTATGGTAGGTATAATAGTGTTGGAAATGTTTTCAGTACTCACACTATCCTGTAAATGGGTTAGGTCTTCATGCAGTTTCATTTTGTTTTCTTGAGGAATATGGTCAATCATTGTTTGAACACTTGGTATAGCACTTGTGGGTAAGGTAGCCATGGAAAAAAAAGCATCAAAGGAATGTTCTATACCTGGTGAACTAATACCAACACTAGGAGTAAGAGATCTTAATAACTTGAGACCCACAATGAGTGTCTTATCATGGGATGCCACGAGTCTTGCAAATTGTCTAACCACGGTATTAGCAGTAGAACACCAAGTAGTAAAACTCATACAAGGGATAAACCAAGGAAAGTGAAATGAACAAAATATCCCATGCTTGCAATTACACTTGAAATGAAAAAAATTGGAATGACTCTCCAAACTAAAACAAAAAACTAGAGGCAACCAACAGAAGCACAAAATAGCAATTTCAAGTCCTAAAAACTACAAAGTCAAATTCAACAGGAATTTTCAATGGTATGCATTGTGAATTGGGAAATTTATGAAGATTTGTGCTCCTACAATTATTCAGTTACTGTAGTAAGTGTTTCTAAAAGATGAAACTACAATTCTGGTGAATTGGGTTGTTGTGTATGTTTCTAAGATGTTCAATGATGTTCCTAGATCATTCTATATCAGTTTGGTACATCCAAATTGATCGATGTGTTCGTGATTGAAGAATTTTCCTTGTGTGTTAAAGTTTTTGATGTTCTTGGTCGACATGATGGTGGTAGCATGTTGTGGATCCTTATGGATTAATATTTTATTGGTCAACATGTTCGAGGTTGTTGATTTAGGTCCTTTCTATGTTGTGACCGACTTAGGTTGGTGCGCATTAATATGTGTTCATGTATTGAGGCCAACAACTTGTAATTTATTTATTATCTTGTGGCCAACATAATTATTGATGTAAATCTATATAGCGGATATATAAGAGTGATTGTTTGAGCGAATTCATGTATGCTCAATGTGTGTATATGTGCAAAGGTGTGTGTGTATGTGAAAATAAATATTTGATCATTCATTTAGAGAGCAGAGTGTAAAGAAGGTTGAGCGAAGTGTGAAGAAGTGTATTTGTGCTTAATCAGAACTGTAACTAGCCTTATGAAGAAGCTAATTTCTCGGTTCATGTTCATCAAATGGATTTTATTTTATTTTCTTATGTAAGGCAGTGAGCCTTCCCCTTTGAGCAGTGAGCTCTAGGCAATGTTCCTTAATGCAAGTGCATTCTTTATTTACTCTTCATTATACTTTTAACATGGTATAATCTTGTGGACTGACATCCACCATGGTTTTTCCCCTAAAAGGGTTTCCACATATAAAATCTTGGTGTTCATGTGTCTCTGATGTGTTATTAATTTATTATTACACTATTAATTATCAGATCTAAGATTAATGTTGATTCATGTTGAATAAGTTTGATTTTTGTAACAACTGATTCACCCCCCCTCTCATTTGTATATCCTTGTTTTTCCAACAAGTGGTATCAGAGCTAGTTCCTCTATAGAAGTCTAACAGCTTGAGGTGATCCAAGATGGCATCATAGAAGAAGGATAGTCCTATATTTGATAGTACAAACTACTCTCTGTGGAAAGTCAAAATGGAGTGTCATTTGAAGTACATTAGTGAACCCTTCTAGAAGATTACACATAATGCATATACTATTCTTCGAAATGGTCCCTCCTCTGAAGATGAGATCAAGCAAGAAGAAGTTAATACCAGGGCTATAGAAGCATTGTTGAGTGCTTTGACAGATTCAGAGATGACATATGTGATAGGATTGAAGATTGAATTTGAGATCTGGAAAAGGCTGAAAACATTGTATGAAGGAGATGCACTAGTGAAAAGTGTTAAGCTACAAAGTCTGAAAGGCAAGTGGGAGAACATGAAGATGAGTGAAGATGAAAACATCTTTTCTTTCTCACAAAAGGTAAATGAATTAGTGATGGACATTAGATGTGTTGGTGGATCCTTGGATGAAGAAGAGATTGTGTCTAAGATACTTAGATTTGTTCGTACTTCTTACAAAACAAAAACTCATGCTATTGACTAGCTGCCTTTAAGTTGAGTGAATTTGGTGAATCTTCACCTAAGACATAATCTGCATTCAAAGCTACTATATCCAGAAAAATCCATCAGAGATATAATCCAGGAGAGAGTTC
>CM021100.1:499965658-500081925 GCA_007115665.2 Sequoiadendron giganteum
AACTTGTAATTTATTCATTATCTTATGGCTGACAAAATTATTGATGTAAATCCATATAGTGGATATATAAGAGTGATTGTTTGAGTGAATTCATGTATGCTCAATGTGTGTACATATGTGTAGAGGTGTGTGTGTATATGCAAATAAAGATCAAATCATTCGTTTAGAGAGTAGAGTGTGAAGAAGGTTGAGCGAAGTGTGAAGAAGTGTATCTATGCCTAACCGGAACTGTAATTAGCTTATGAAGAAGCTAATTTCTCAATTCATGTTCATCAGATGGATTTAATCTGATCGTATTATGTAAGGTAGTGAGCCTTTCCTTTGAGTAGTGAGCTCTAGGTAGTGTTCCTGAATGCAAGTTCATTCTTTATTTACTCTTCATTATACTTTTAACAAGGTATAATATTGTGAACTAACATCCGTTGTGGTTTTTCCCCTAATAGGGTTTCCACGTATAAAATATTGGTGTTCGTGTGTCTCTGATGTGTTATTTATTTATGCATGCACTATTAATTATCAGATCTAATATTAATGTTGAATAAGTTTTATTTTTGTAACAATTGATTCACCCCCCCTCTTAGTTGTATATCCTTGTTTTTCCAACAGTCTACAATGTTTATAAGTTGCCTATTTAGTGAGATGATGTTTGTAAATAGAAAACTATGCAAATGGATGCAAGGAAAATTAAATAATAACAAGCAATTGAATGCAAATTTGAATGCACTTTTTTCAATGTTGAATGCAATAACAATGTTTCTAAATGCAATTGGAATGATTAATAATGCACTTTTTAGTTTTTCAATGAAATGAAATGATGAAAGAAAGTAAAAATGCCACTTATATGCACTTTTAATAATGAAAATGCAAGAAACCCCAAATGCAATTTTACTAAGGATAAAAAACCCAAGGTTTCACTAATACAAAATGCAACACAAGAATGGATGCAACCTAGATCTATTACTTTAATGGACTCTAAATCAGAGAATGAATGCTCAACAAGGTCGGGTTCACCAAAGGGGAATTCCCACCTATTTTCTACGGTCATTCAATAATTTCCTAAGAACCCTAATTGGATTGAATATCAACCTCACAATGTGAGTCAGTTCTTAATTAGGAGGACCTAGGAAGGGGGTTCTTTCAGCTTTTAGGGGTTCACCACCAAGCAATGCTTGGAAAAGACAAATAAGCATTCAACCTACAAAACCTAGTCATGCAAGCTAAATGAGGGATGAAAATGATGAAATTATACAACAACAAGATAGGATGTGTGTACCTAGGAAGTTTGGAGATGTAACAAGGATTCTAGAAATGCAAAGAAGCTATCAAAATATGCTAGGGAGGAAAAAATATGCCCTTACTATTGTCTTAGCCCCATTGCTATTTTTCGAGGTAGATGCAGAATCTTTGAATCTCTAAAAATTACCCCTAGAAGGACTGAGACACCCTAGGTGGTTTATTAGTCCCATTCTAGATTTCTGAAAAACTCTAAATGTGATCCTGAGCTCCAAGGTTTGCACTTGCTTCCTCTCAAATCTCGGATTCTGAAACTTCTAGATTTGACTTGTAGGTGAGTTTATGTGAAGATGAAAAAAATTTAATGCAACTTTGAAACTTTTCAATCTTGTACTCCAAATGATCTTCAAGTCTTCAACCTAAATATGTAATCACAAGCATGCAAGAGAGGAAAAACTTGTTGATTCTTAGTAAATGGGGGTTTTCCTTTGTCAAACACCTTGTTGGTAATTAAACCTTAAAATGAAATAGAATAATGAAGGGAAATGATCAATGAACAAAATGAAATGATACAACTCACCAAACCCTTATTGTAAAGTCTGCAAACTTATGTGAAGTGGCTAGCTTGAATGTAGATCTTGAATCAATGGAATGCTTTGTTAGATCTTGCTTGAATCAAAACCCTACATCACAAATTTTAGCACAAAAACACACATGATGCAAGAATTTCCTTTGATATTATGCTTGAATCTTGATGATGTCTCCAAAATGCTTGAAGAACTGCTTTTGAATGCTCTTGAATGAATACTTGAATGCTCAAATGTTTATTATGCTCTTAGATATCTTGCTTATTATTATGAAAATGAGTGAATGAACCTTGTATTTATACTTATCTATGCTTATTATCCCAAAATTACATCACACCAAGTTGACATAGGAAAATAGGACCAATTAAGACATAATGAAAGATAAATTAATCAAGGTGGGCCCAAACTAGTGTGAAAATGAAAGGGTGTGCATTTTCCTACACTACACTAATGAAGAATACCATGCTCACTACAAAAATCCTTAAATGCTTGATTGACATACTCCCCCCATCAACTATGCATATTTTTTAGAGATAAGAACCTAAATACTTATCCACAAATGCTTTGAAGGTGCTAAAAATGTTGAGAACATCACTCTTGTACTCCAAAAAATAGATATATGTATATTATGAAAAATAATTAATAGAAGTGAGCACATAATTAGCCTGTTAAACAAGGAGTTAGAAATGGCATGAGATCAGTATGAACCATATCCAAGGGTGTGGTTGCATGTATGATTGACCCTTAGGAAAAGGAACCTAATATTATTTTCCAAGAATAAAACATCAACAAACATCCTTTGTGCAATATATCTTAGGAAGACCAACCATTAAGTTATGTGCATGCATCTACTGAAGATATCTATTATTCAAATGCCCAAATATTTCATGCTAGAGTTTTCTCATTGAATGTACATGAGCAATAAAGGTTGAACCCATTGAAGACAAAAAGCCATAAAAATTATTATAAATTTTTCTCATGATCAACTGCCCTTGTAGCATCAACCTTTTTAGAATCATATAAATGCTGAATAGTCAAATTATTTGGAGTAAACTCAATGGTCTTTCGATCTCTAGAATGAGAAATCTGATATGTAGAGAGTAGATTCATTGAAATACAAATAAAAAGAAGAGAATCCTCAATGCAACCATCTAACATATGAACAAAGAATGCAGCCCCAAAAATTGGAATCTATGAAGATTTCCCAATTTCAACATAAAAAGTATGAATATGAGAATTGGAATCATGAATATCACGAGTTGGTCATTGATATGAAACACCTGAATCAAGAATCCAACTATCAATAGATGAATGTAAGGAACGTGTTCAAAGAGATTTCCCATTACCCATGGAAGACTACTTAGGGATGAAAATACTATGTCTTCTCATAGCTTTCTCCAAGGCCTCTAGTCTCTTGAAACAATGAGACTCGTCATGAAAATTTTTTCAACAAAAGGAACAAGGTTCTCCTTTCTTTTTCTTAGAATTCAAGGAAGAGTCTCTAGAGCTAGAAGAGGAGGTGGAATGGAATTTTGAGGATCCTTTTGCTTCAATTTGGAGGTAGAATCACTACCTGAAGGAGATTATATCTTAGTATTAGGCTTTTTCTTATTCTTTCCTTTACCTCTAGAGGATTGAGCCATTAAATCTTGGTTCTTAAAACTAGGAAGAGCATCCATGAGAATCAACTTGGCCTAATTCCTAGTAATACACTCACAAAACAACTCAAAAGTAGGCATCTTATAATCTTTCCCATGGCATCCATAGTAGAATAGAAAGTAGAAGGAAAAAATTGATAAGGACCTCTCGACTTAGATAGAATCAAGAAGGTGCATACATCATCAAATTTATCATACCCACATCCTTTTAATTATGTAGGGAAATCTTGAATAGTTGGAAAAGCATCTAGAGAGAGTGATGTTAGATATGCTTCAAGCTGTAAAATTCTAAATTGATTGACTTGACCATACAATTCCTCAAGTTTTCGCCAAAAATCTTTAGGTTCTTTACATTCTGCAATATGAAATAAAAAATTATCAGCTACATGTAAGCCTATGACCCCCTTGGCTTCATATAACTTACTTCTATGAGTAATTTTTTAAAATTCTCTTGATTGAGAATCTACAATTTTCCATAAACCATTAGATTGTAGTAATTGAGTCATTTTTAACTTCCACGTATGATAGTCATATAGAGTAAGGATCTCAATTTTAGGGTGATCCCACAATAGTGGTTTACAATTTTTTGTCAAATTGGACAGTGAAATAATTTTTTTAACTAAATCTTCACGTTCGAGCACCAATAGCAGCCAATCTATGAGGAATTTGAAGATGATGCGAACTAGAGTTTCATGAAATTTTGTCTTTAGATTCTAAAAATATTTTTGGAATCAGATTGCACTTTTTTTCCATCTCCCTTGAAAACTAGTTTTTTTTCAGAAAACAACATTTTTAAAAAGTGATGCTCACCATATAATGCATAACTTTTTTTCCATGAAGGATAAAATTCTAATTCTTTCGAATTTATATTTTTAAATCTGATATCTAGTGCTTCCACTTGGTTAGATAGATTTTTATTGAATATTTTTTCTTTAATCAAGTTTCAAAGTCAAACTAATTACAACTCAAACATAGCGCAACCGTATAACGCATAAGTTTTTTTGTATATCGAAATTCAACCTTTTTTTTTGTTGGATCAAGGACTTCAATATCTGGTGCACTCATCTTTTTCAAAAAAAATTATAATCTTCTATTTTTCCACATGTGTATAACATAGAGCTTCATTTTCGATGAAAAACCTATGTTTAATAAAACTAAAAAACAAATACATAATAAAACCAAAACATATTAAAATTATATTTTTTGGATAGCTCGTTCAGAGGACTACCTAATTCCAATTGGGTTTGTGAAGTCTCTACCATTTTCATGTTCAAACCAAGCTCCAAAGTGCAAAAATTTAGGTTTTTTTTGTGAATTTTGTCAAACATCAGGGAAATGGGGGATTCGCTCGAACCAAGGGGGTTCGAGTGAACCTTGGTTCGCTCGAGCCTAGGTTTGACCAAACCCCCTTCCCAAAAGAGGTTTTAATTCAAATTTTGTATGTACATGCAATTAGTGGGTTCACTCAAACCCTAGTTCGAACGAACCCTTTTTTGGTTCGTTTGAACCATCTAGTTTATTCAAACCCCCAAAATGTAAAAAATTTCAATGTGGTCATTTTTTTAAAGTTTTCCTTCCTCATTTGAATTGTAAACCACTTTTGTGGGTTTACCCTTGATTTAGATCCACCATGTTGAAATGAAGAACATCAAGAGAAAAACAACAAATGGGAAGTTAAATTGTTTCTTTCACCCCCAAAATATATTAAAATTGTATTTGCAACCCCCCAATAAATTACAATGGATAAATTTTGCAATTTGTACAAGTAAAAATCTCAAATCAACCATTTATAACTCTAGTGCAAAAAAATGTATCCCTTTACATTTTCACACTTAATTTGGGAATGATTGACATTAAAATGAACCTAATGTTGCCTTGATCTAGTGTTGCAATGTTTTTTACACATTCACATTAGGTTTAGGGTTCTTTTAAGCTAAATTGACCTATTTTTTCCTTAATTTAGCGTTGTAAAGTGTATTTATTTACACTTTCACATTAATTTTTGTACCCTCTTACATTTATGACCTTCATATCATCATTAATAGTCCCCTAAAACCCTTTATTATTCATCTCAAGGCTTATTTTAGCCAAGATCCTGACATAATCAATAAATACACTTAATAACTCAACTCCCTAACATTTCCTTTTTCCAAAAAGGCTTGGTGGGACCCATATTCCACCTTGGGATTATGAGTCCCACCCAGATTAGACCTATATGCCACAAGTGGCGTATGAGTCCCATTTGGCCCCTTTTTAGGGTTTTCAGTGGGAAATCGGGGTTTCCAATTCAAATTTCATGTATGTCGGTATTTGAGATCTAATAAACAGTAACTTAGATGAAGTGACTATATAAACAATGTTTCAAATCATTATTCACCTAAGCAATCAAGAATCAAGCATCTTAAGACTTCACAAGAGCTTCATATAGTATTCAAGAGAATTTTTAAGGCATTCAAGGGAAAATTTCTTCATCATTTGTTGCAGCAATTCAGGATCCATCATCATGTCCAAGACATAAGGCATCAAGCATTTTGTTGAGCCAGTGTTGTGATGTAGGATTGAAGATCCATTTACAAGAATTGTTTCATATACAATTCAATTTCAATATCTTCATTCTTCATGACCACCCAATGAAATATGAAACATGAACATTGATACCTTGAATGATGTCTTGAAATGTAGGTCTGCAATGTAGGATTGAAGATCCATTTACAAGAATTGTTTCATATACAATTCAATTTCAATATCTTCATTCTTCATGACCACTTCTTGTTAGATTGCAGACCTACATTTCAAGACATCATTCAAGGTATCAATGTTCATGTTTCATATTTCATTGGGTGGTGCCACAATAGTGGTTTACACTTTCTGGGAGATCTTGGTTTTTGCTGAAATCGCATATTTTTAGAAAATATAATGATTTAAGGATTGAAAGATTCCATTTAAATGATTCCAATTGAAGAGGTTTTGATCAAACCATCTTAGACCAAGCCCCCTTGGATAGAACCCCACTAGTTTTAAACCATACCTATAACACAGTCTCCTTTACACCTATCAAAATACTGATAAAAAACCACTTTTGATTTACCTTTTGGGGGATCAAATGAATTCATTTAAAATTTATTTTTTGTAAGTATGTAGTCCTTATTATAAGCTTCCAAAAAATTATAATTTTAATTAAATTTAAAATTTGATTATTATATTTATTTTGTATTTCTTTTGAATGTAGGGTTTTCACCAAAAATCAAGCTCTCTATTTTGCACATGTGGAAAAATGGTAGATTATCAAAATAAAATTTTGAAAAATATGTTAAGGTTGGGTATTGATGTCCTTGATCCATTAAAAAAAATGAATTTTGATACATTAAAAAAAAAAGTTATGTTGTATATAGTCCACCTATGTCTAAATTGTAATTGGTTTGATTTTCAAACTTGATAAAGGAAAAAATATTTAATAAAACACTATGAAACCAAATGAATTGGTTAGATATCGTAGTTACAAATCTAAATTTGAAAAAAATAGAATTTTAACCTTCATACAAAAAAAATTATGTTGTATACAGTGAGCATCACTCCTTTAAAATGTTGTTTACTAATAAAAACTAGTTTTTGAAGGAGATGAAAAAAAAGTGCAATCTGATTCCAAAATTTTTAAAAAATATATATTTATAATCTATATACAAAACTTCACAAATCACTAGTTTGCATCATCTTCAAATTCTTCACGGTTTAGCCACTATAGGAGCTCGAAAGTGAAGATTTAGTTAAAAAAATCAGTTCAATGTCCAATTTGCCCAAAACTTGTAAACCAGTATTGTGGGATCATTGCATGTTTCATGTTCATATTTGATTGTTTCATTATAAGGTTAAATTACCTAAACAGGGTTTGACCTAGGAAAACCCCTATTTCCTAACAATCAACAAGTTTCCCCCTCTCTCGACATGTTTGATTGTAGATCTAGGTGTCTTGGAGCTTGAGGATCTTTGAAGACTAAGTTTAAAGATTGGAGAAAATTTTCATAGTTGTCTCCTCATTTAATAGATCACGAAAATTCACCCACATGCAAGAATTCAAGGTTTCAGTCTTAAAGATTTAACATGAAGGAAGCTACAAGAAACCACTAGAGAATACTAGAATTTTAGCCAAACCCTAATAATAAGACTAAATCACCACCTTGGGTGTATGATTCCTAGTACTACCATTTTCCAAGTTTCAAGAGATTCATATCCGTCCCTATGAGATTCCAGTTTTGGCAGAAAAACCCTAGTCTAGAACTAAATCACCCAGACTGGCATATGAGTCTTAGTGAGCATAAAACAGTAGGATTTCAAAGTTTTCTTGTTACATTCATTTCTTCTCTTCCCAAGCCCTAGCTTGGTGGTGAACCCCCTTTTTACCTCTAATCACACCCTAGGAAACCCTTCTAGTAGAACTCTTTTTCTTATTCTATCCTTGGATGGAGATCTCTAAGGTTGTCCTTGAATGAAACTTGAAGAAAATTGGTCTAGGCCCCTAAACACCTAGTTTGTGTTACACCTCCCAAAAGGTGGAACACTTATTTTCTTCATTTCATTTTCAAGAACCTAGCCTTTAGAACACTTTATTTTCTTGTTTGGAGTGCATTAAATTCCTATATATTGCTTATATTAGCTTTGCATTAGGTCTTGCATTAGTTAATTTTCATCTAGGGTTTCAAAAAAAATCATTAGTGAAAGTGAATATAGGTTACATCTTTGCATCATAGATCATTCAATTTCACTGAAATTCTACAATTGTAAATAGTCAACATAGCATACAAGTTAGAGAACTTAGAAAAAACTTAGAATTTGTTGAAATTGGTGAAAAAACCCTAATTTGGGACTCATACACCCTCTAGACGATATAGTCCTAGTACAGGTTATTTTGCCTTCTTTCTAGGAATTATGTATTATGCATTTTTTAGCATTTGACCCTTCCAGAAACCCTGACTAGGACTCATATGCCCCTCTAGGTGAATTAGTCCTAGATCAGACCTAAAACTACCTTTTGTAGCATTAAAAACATCATTCTTGTACTTCTATTTTCTATCATTGAATACCTATTTCAGTTTGTTCAGTTTCTATTACATACATTTCATCAGATCTGGCTTAATTCAGTTCATTTCATGCATTGCTTAATTTCTAATTTATATTTACAAAATTTCATTTGTAGATTGTTTCATAGTGTAATCAACAAATTACCTTGTTTAGAATCTAAAAATTGCAATTCATTCTAGGTCATTGCATTGTATTTTAAGTCTCTTTCCATTTTAAGTTTTTATAGATTACTTTTCACAAATGTTAGCATCTATCTTTTCCAAGTTTGCAAAGAAAAAGTTAGTCAATAAGCATGTTAGTCATTCATTCAATACATGGGTATGTGCAGGATCATGGAAAAAACAAGCCCTTAAGTGGCAATAAAATTTAGAAAATCAAAGTTAGGCAACTTGAAGTAAAAATTTGAATAAGTTATCTATATTATTTCAAAAATATCTAAGAATAGAATCTGTAGCAAATTGAATATAGTTTCTAAACTACTAGGTTTTGAAAAAAAAAAAATCTATTTGGTGAAAATTTGAAATTTCAACGTAGTGGTACTTAAATTTTAGGGAAAAAATAAGAAGTAGGTGTCTGTCTAACCATCCTCACCATAATAAAATGATAATATTTTAGATATAATTAGAGGACTCATCTCCTGATGTGATGCATATGTTTTTTGAATTTTTTCCAAGTAAATAATTAATTATGAATTTTTTCTTACAACTTTTAAAAAATATAAAAACTCATATGTCTGACCACCTTAACTTGGCTAAAAATTCATGAAATTCATTTTTTTTTAATCCTATAGTATGTGAATCATAGAATGTGACACATGTTTCAGATTCAAAAATGTGATGTTATTTGAAAGCTATAGATGTTTTTCAATCAGCCTATCAATCAAGACTTTAGTCTTAATTTAAATAGAAAATGAATAATAATAATTTATTAAATTCAAAGTAAAGAATAATTTGTATTGGTGGAAATTTGAGAATCTCCTTTAAAACCCCTTTTCGTTTCATCAATTTTGGGTAAAAAAGGTCGTCAGCCACATGGGCCATCATATCACTTACAAATCGCCACTCTTTTACCCATCATGATCCTGCACATACCCACATTTCCTAGCTATGAGAGTCTCTTAGCATAAGAAAGTAAAAATTTTGATGCTTACCTTAAATCTACACCCCCTTCTATCTGTCCTATTTGTGGGAATGATGTGATAGAAGAGGATACATGCATATATAACCATGATGATCATAGTTGTTCTTCTCTTGATACCTCTTCTATTAGTGACAAAGGTATCTTCATGAAAGA
Source organism: Sequoiadendron giganteum (assembly GCA_007115665.2). Lineage (NCBI taxonomy): Eukaryota > Viridiplantae > Streptophyta > Pinopsida > Cupressales > Cupressaceae > Sequoiadendron > Sequoiadendron giganteum. Next base: position 499,975,506 of record CM021100.1, read on the forward strand.
GGATGTAATCATTGAGAATCATGAAAGTATTGTTTTTCCTTCTCCTCATCCCCCTTGGGAAGATATTATAGCATAAGAGAATGAGATCATAGGTGCATTCTTAAACATCACCTTACCTAGTCTCCATTCATCCCATTCTTTCAAGAATGTTTTAGTGAAAGAGGATGAAATCATAGATAAACATGACAATCACGTTTTTCTTCTCCTAGTATCTCTCATAGTTGTGAAAAATATACTTTTAGGTTACAAAATATAATCGATGAAAGTCATGAGAATCTTAGTTTCCTCTCTTCCCCTAGGGAACACCTTATTGAAAAAGACAATCCAACCATTGATAACTCCCTTACTTGTAATGAAGTCATTTTAGAAGAACCAAGCATTGAATGTTATGAACATCTAGTTTTTTTCTCTCCTAAAAAATCTCCTACTAGGGATGATATCATGGTGGAAGAAAATAACACAATTGACAAATTTCATTCAAACAATAGTGATGTGACTTCCTTAGATGATAATGAAAACATGACACTAGACTCCCTTTCATTAGAAAGACATCAAACTGAGATTACTGAGGTTATGAATGTGTAAGTGTCCATTAAATCCCCCTTGATTAATGGACCTCCTACATGCCCTATGAGATACCCTAAGAATCCTCTAATTCTTTACCCACCCTCACAATGACCACAAACTCAACAAACTAGAACATATCATTTACCCACCTAGGAATAATGTTTCATAGTAGCCAAGTTATTATATTGTGTCTCATACATATAACACTAGGAACAATTTGCAACCAAGACAACCACCTTCAACATCCCTCCCATTACCTCAACCTATCTTACCTAGTCCTCATTGTTTTCCTTCACAAAGTGGAAAGGAATATGATCTTGTTGAACAACTTAAGAACACTCATGCTAAGATATCCTTATGGGACCTTATTCAAGCCTCCCCTCATCATCACAACATGATTAAAAGTGCTTTACAACAATTTCATATCCCTTCTAATGCACAATCAAATGACATAGCAGTTATGATTCAAGGAGTAAATGCTGACATTGTTTTCCACCAAAGTGAGCTCCCTCCTTTGGAAGTGCAAAAAAAATATGAAGCTTTCATGATAATAGCTGGCTACAATGGGCGAGGAATAAAAATAACCTTATTTAACAATGGCTCAACCCTTAATGTGTGTAGTCTAAACCTTTTGAATAGGCTTAGTGTGGATAAATCAAACATTCAACCTACCTCTTTATCTATTCGAGGGTTTGATAATCTTGGAAAATAACCACTTGGAATGATTACATTGCCTATTACAATTATAAAAGCCACATTACAAACTCATATTCATGTTATGCCTCATGATCTTTCATACAACCTCCTTTTAGGAAGACCATGGATTCATGAGATGCAAGTAGTTCCTTCAAACCTTCATCATAAAATGAAGTATGTCTACAACAACAAACTGTATAAAATTGATGTTGACCTTCAACCGAGCAATTGTTTGAACATTGAAAAAGGTAAGGAAAATCCTATGAAGACATTGACACCAACTACACAAGTAGAACCTATACAAGAGAAACACAATGAAAAATATATTGAGTATGTCATGAAGTTGTTTGAAGATGATTGGGGTTCCTTTGATTTCACACCTAGCTTTGATGGGAAACCAAAAATCATAATGAAGAAGCATGAAAAAGAAAAAGAAGTAATGTCAACATAAAATTCATAAGACCCCTCGAAAGAATCCACCTCAACAACTTTAGAAGAAACAAAAAATTATACAAGAAAATTTGATGAAGCGGATTATAAACAACCACCAACTCCAAAAGAAATAAAAAATCTTTAAATGGAAAAGGTTATGAAATCATGAAAAAACTCAGATATAGTGGAAAATGATATGGTGCTAGAGAACAAGGTATTTTTTTCCCTATAGAGCCTAACATTCAAGGAATGATTAATGGTCTTGGTTATTGTCCCTCAAAAGAAACAAACAAGCCTTCACTTAATATCAACACTATTATAAAAGATTCCTTGAAGCCAACTTGAACAGTAGTGCATCCTGAACTAATAGACACTAGTGGTCTTGATTATGGTCCTTCACAAGAAACAAAAGAAATAGAGAAATATTCGCTTAATATCAATGTCATCATGTAAAACACTAATTATTCAAATTTCATAGATTTTACACCCTCTTGTAAAGGAGAGAACAAAATCTCGCAATGTAAAGAGCCTTGCATAAGTATGACACCTTGTACTAAGCAATAGATATCTTTGTCGTAGAAAGAAACATCTTCTAATTCTAATCAAGAGAATATCTTGTCAAGACTCCTCCAAGATCACATGGTATCTCTCCCTCCAAGAACATGAAATAAATTTTACTATAGGAATTCATTTTGTGCATATCATAGAGTTCATGGTTGTTCTACTAATGAATGTAAGGCTTTGAGTAATCGAATTCAACATCTTAAGGATTGTGGTGCTTTTCCTTGTGTTGAAGCATCTAGATCCTCTAATTAATGCTCACTTTCAAACCTCTCCTCAATCATTCCGGCGCATCCTTGTTCTGCACTAAGTGGTGGCAAGGGGTTAGGGAAGCCGTATCCTTGTGTGGCACTTGTCATTTTATCTTTTGGCTAGTTGACTTCCTTTCATGTACATATAAGAGCAAGCTTGGGATGTGGATGACATGCCTTAAGTTGGCTCACATGTGATGTACTGATTTTTGGGGGTAACCCCTTATCCATTATATAGTTTCATTCGAGAGCATACCACTTGGCATAGGGCTTTCTGAGTAGGCTCTCATGCCTTCATTTACTTTAAAGTAATTTCTCATAGTAATGGTGTTATCAACCACTTTAAAGTAGGGGCATACACTGGCACTCAAGTTTCACTGTGCAATTTTATTTATTCTTGCAACACATCCTTTTCTTGGTGGTTTCATTAGGTTTGATTTCCTCCAAGAACGTGACATTTATTTGAATTGTCCTCTCTTGGAGACATTATCCATGATTTTCCCTAAGAAGATACATTACATGAACTAATAAAAATACCTTTGAACGTACCTTACACTATTTTACATTTACAATTTTTGGTTATATGGCCACCTTGCATAATACACTTTTCTTGCATGTGAAGCCATCTTGTTTATTCATGAGTTTCAAGCATATGAAGCTTTTCTTGCCTCATGAATCTAGAAGTTCATGGTTGTGTTGTGCCTTATCAAATTTATCAGGAGGTATAGCTTTGGTATGGTTGTACATATGGGAGCTAAACTTAGGCGTGACTTTCCCATAGCTACCTGCTTGTGAGCGCATACTGCTCAAATGCGTATGTGTCTCACCCTTTTTGGATACTTATTCAATGAAAAACTTGAAGTTCCATTGCCTTAGAGTGAGCATGCATGTTTTTTGACAAACAACTTAGATCTGATCCAGAACGTGCGGGGAAAATGGTTGAGGCTTTATCCACCTCTTTTTATCTTTGCTTGTTTTTGCTTTTCTTTCTTTTAGTCATTGACATTACATCTTTGTGCATTTTAATGTTGAATATCATACACTTTGTGAATGTCCCTTTGTGCTTATATTGGTTTGACGTAGGATCTTGGATCCTAGGGGCTTGACCACCCCCTTGGTCTTGTCATCCTATACCATCCTCCTCTCACTAAAGTGGGGGCTAAATGTAGTGTAGAAAAATGTATCCCTTTACATTTTCACACTTAATTTGGGAATGATTGATATTAAAATGAACCTAATGTTTCTTTTATCTAGTGTTGTAATGTTTTTACACATTCACATTACGTTTAGGGTCCTTTTAACCTAAATTGACCTAATTTTTCCCTAATTTAGTGTTGTTAAGTGTATTTATTTACACCTTCACATTAATTTTTGGATCATATTGCATCTATGGCCTTAATATCATCATTAATAGGCCCCTAAGACCCTTTATTATGCATCCTAAGGCTTATTTTAGTCAAGATCCTAACATAATCAACAAATACACTTAATATCTCAACTCCCCGACATTTCCTCTTTCCAAAAAGGCCTGGTGGGACCCATATGCCACATTGGGCATATGAGTCCCACCTAGATGGGAGCTATATGCCACAAGTGGTGTATGAGTCCCGTTTGGCCCCTTTTTAGGGTTTTAAGTAGGAAATAAGGTTTTTGAATTCAAATTTCATGTATGTCAACATTTGGGATCTAATAAACGGTAAATTAGATGAAGTGCCTATATAAACAAGGTTTCAAATCATTATTTCACCTAATCAATCATAATATCACCTAAGAAATGAAGATTCAAGCATCCTAAGATTTCACAAGAGCTTAATAGGGTATTCAAGAGCATTTTTAAGGCATTCAAGGGCAGATTTCTTTATCATTTGTTTTAAAATTTCAAGATCCATCATCATATCCAAGACATAAGGCATCAAACATGTTTTTGAGCTAGTGTTGTGATGTAGCATTAAAGATCCATTTGCAAGCATTGTTTCATATCCAATTCAAGATCAAGATCTACATTCTTCAGGGCCACTTCATGTTAGATTGCAAACCTACATTTCAAGACATCATTCAAGGTATCATTGTTCATGTTTCATATTTCATTGTTTCATCATAAGGTTTAATTACCTAAATGGGGTTTGACCTAAGCAAACCCTATTTCCTAACAATCAACAAGTTTTTCCCTCTCTCTACATGTGTGATTCTATATCTAGGTGTCTTGGAGCTTGAGGATATTTGAAGACTAAGTTACAAGATTGGATAAAGTTGTCAAAGTTGTCTCCTCATTTAAAAGATCACAGAAAGTCACCTACAGTCTAGAATTTAGGATTTCAGACTCGAAGATTTGGCAAGAAGGAAGCTATAGGAAATCACAAGAGAATATCAAAATTTCAACCAAACCCTAATACCAGGACTAAATCACCACCTTGGTTGTATGAGTCCCAGTACTTTCATTTTCTAGGTTTCAGGAGATTCAAATATGTCCCAATGAGATTCTAGTTTTGGCACAAAAACCTAGCTTGGGACTAAATTGCCTAGACTAGCATATGAGTCCTAGTGAGGATCAAACAATAGTATTTAAGGATTTTGTAGCTTTTTTTTATCACATATTTCTTCCAGGTGCACCTCTATTCATTCTCAATTTGTTATTCTGATTTTCAGTTTCATTTCCTAAGTCATCTAGTTAAGTTTTGCATGTTACTTTCATTTCTTTTCTTTCCAATCCCTAGCTTGGTGGTGAACCCCCTTTATACCTCTAATCGCACCCTAGGACAACCTTCTAGCATAACTCTTTCCCTCATTCTATCCTTGGATTGAGATCTCTAGGGTTTTCCTTGAATGAAACTTGAAGAAAATTGGTCTAGGTCCCTAAACACCTAGTTTGTGTTCCACCTCCCAAAAGGTGGAACACCTATTTTCTTTTTTTCAATAATGTACAATGATTTTTTATTTTATTTTAAATGAGTTTTCAAATTAAAAAAAAAGTTACAAATAGACTCCTTACAGCTTTCTAAGAAATTTTTAAAAAGTTTACAAAATTTTGACTTTGTGTGCAAAATTTATGTCAGTTGTAAGAAAAAAATGCAAAATGTACTTTCAAGCTATGGAATATGAAAAAAATGGAAAAATTAGCAAAAATAATTTACACCACTATGAATTTTCGATCCATCTTTTCAAAGACTACTCATTCATCAAAATTTGATACTTTGATGCAAAGTTATGCAAATTTGAAAGAAACACCTATTTTAAGCCAAATACAAGAGCCCTGGTGGCTCCTTGGTTGCACAGATAACAACAATGGCCATTGGCAATGACTTGGTGGTGGAATGGTTAGTGAACATTGATGTTCAAGTTTAGTGATCGTAGTTATGAATATTGTGATAGTCAATCTAACTGCAACTTGGTGGTTAATGCGTATTTGTGATATGTTAAGGTTGGTGAGCAACCCTGTGGCCACTATTTGTAACCTTTAGGTTGTGGGAAAGGGTTTTTCCCATGCATAAGTGCTTTGAGCACTTTATGCTTATTAAGCATTGTTAAAAAATAATTTATTTTAGAACTTTTGTATTCGATGTTGTACTTGTGTGATTGCACAGAGGGGTCGTATGACCTCTCTACAAAAAAAATCCTTTAGAATATTTTTTCTAAATACAAGAAAATTTAATATCAAAATTTGTCAAATAAACATACTGGATGCAATGGAAAGGTTAGTTTGGGCCAAAAATTCCCCTATAAAAAGTTGTTCTCTAGATCCAATCTTCAAACCCTTGTTTGCTCCTATGTCAAATGGTGACCAAATTGAGTGAAACAAAATCCAAATCTAACTTTGTCAAGCCTCTTGAACATAATTTAATACTCAAAATTACTTCCACTATAGCCAAAAAAGTTGTAATCACCAAATCTCACCAAAACATACATGCTTGATATATGACTAACAAATCTTTACAAATCCTTTTTGATTCTCTAGATCATATCAAAACATAAGAGAAGAGAATATTAGAATTTATAAGACCATATAAAAGAAACTCAAATCACAATAGAAAGCTTAATGGTAGAAACTCTGTAAGAGATAGGAAGGGGCTTGCCACATTCAAAGATCTGATATCATGTTGAAGTGAACAACCAAGATGTTCAATTTGTAACACCAAATAACCTCCACACACTAAAAAGAGAAGAAACAATAGAAGATGATATTCCACCAAACAAGAATAAAATATGATACAAGATTCACAATATCTGAAAAGAGATGTAAACTATGCAAGAGAATCCTTTTGTGTAAAGGCAAGAAGAGAGATAGGATTAGATAGGATCATGGCATGTGTCTTAATCCTATTGCATGATACAACTTATCATAACTACCTAGGGTAAGATAAAATCTATACATAATAGCTAATATGTCTAGAAGGAATCTTAGGACCTAAGTAAACTCGACATGTGAATAAGTCCCCTGAGTCCCGTATTGGGAATTAGCTAGGTACAAGACTTTATTCACACCAACACTGAGTGGAATAATTTTTAATTATTTTTGGGAAATCAAATTCATTTTTATTTTTATTACTTTCTCACATTATTGATAGTGTTTATTTTTTAATTTCTAGATCATTGTTAAATGTATACAGCCTTTATAGTCTCATTATTTTATTTAGGTTTGGTTTAACATGTCCTTGATATTTTCTTAACTATAATGGATTAAGATGATACATAATGTTCTTTAGATACTTTATAATAACTCAGTATTTATACATTACTAATCTTAGCTATTCAAATTCCCTTTATGTTAGTAAAAACAATATAAATACAGTACCAAAACCAAAGAAACCTGGAAAAATATATATATAGAAAAATAATACTTTGCAATGACAATAGGATAAGATTTATTTTGGAGAAACCCTAAAGGGGAAAACTCTATTTGGATAAGGATATACTCTCTATAATATACTATAAATAGTCAAATACAATATATGTGGTTGATGTTAGTCTAAATATGACCCTTATGTCTCTTCAACAAGTGATGAGAGTGATTTATCCATCCAAAAGTGTCTATATCTAAAGATCTATTTTAATAATATCTAACCTTGCATATAATTCCTCTTTTAATGAATGTAAACAAGAGTATCAACTCCCAAAATAAATTATAAAACTCCTTGAGAAGATACTTGAAATTCACATGTAATGAAAGTCAAGAACTCTAACCTATAGAAGTTGACACCTACTAACACTTCTTTTCAAAAAAATTACCATGTTCAAACTATGTGCATTCATTGGTTTCACTAACACAGTTAATTAGGGGTCACATGGCATTCATCAAGATGAACTAATTATTTAAGGGAATGAACTTGCTAATACCAACGAATAACTATATTTTTAGAAGATTTTTACAAAATTGAGTTCAACCTTAAGATGCTTCAAATCATTTGAAATATTTAACAACCATTTAAATACCTCATGCATGTGTTCAATTGACAAAAAGGACTCTTTAATACTAAAATAGACTTGAATTGAACTTCGTTATTTAATTATACTTAATATCCAAAATAATATAGTTAAGACATAAAAATATGGTATGCAACTTTATCCCATATATAAAGATGCAATATATTTGTAAATTTAATCAAATATTTTAACTCATCATCGATGAAAATCATATTTTATCATGTCTAGAATAATCAAAAGCATGCATTTTGTCACATTAGAAAATTGAAAACGTACATCATTATACTTAAGACAATAGTTATTTCAAAGGAAAATTTATGCTTCGGATAACAATTTTCTTAGTTACATTGTTGAGAATAAAACATAAATCTATTCCCTCCATTCTTTCCTATATTGGGCATAAATTTGTTGCTTCAAAACTCAAGACCATAGAACCAATCATGACTAGCAGCAAAAGTAGTTTTCCAAAATAAAGTGAAGTAGCATGATTCAAATCATTCTCCCTCGTATCAAGGAGAATATCTACTCCTTCATCCCAAACTTTCTCAAATTCCTCATTTAATTGATAAAAAATGTTTTCTCTTTGCTTCCATCTTAGGTATACTTGAGTTAGCCTAATGATGTAGAACTTGTACTCTTGAAAGAGAGGTCACAAGTTAAAATTTAGTAGGGGTTAGGGTATGTACACCTTGTTTGTAGCACAATTAGGTGCATCTTGCATGGATTACAGGGAAATCCCATATATTATAAACCAAAAAATAAATCGCCCATATCAACAATTATAAAAGGATCCATTTTCATTTATATTTCTAGTGCATTATTTTATAGATTCAATTCCTCCATAATGATAGGAAACTTATATATTTTTGAGTGGGTGGTCCTGTGGCCAAGAACATGTGGCTTTTTTATTGATTAGTTGGTTAGTCAAAAGGTTGTAAAATCTTTGTAAGGTATTCTTTTAGGATCAATAAAAGAAATGTTTATTTTATCCATGGATTATTAAGTAGGATTACTTAATATTTTATATCTTTTAGTCTTATCATATGTGTATAGAATCTAATTTACATATTCATTTTGAAATATACAACCTTAAATGATCTCGTTATTGAAGTATTATCACATTTTTTATAAATTTAATAATTATGGTGTCCACTTAGATATAGGCACATGTATACTTGAATCTCAACCTCCCATTAGTTTGACATAGCCAAAATAACTTGGTTAGCATGTATATCTCCCTCTTAGAAATCTCTTCTATGCTATAGATTCTCTTCCATTTCAAATATGGGAGAGCCAATTTTCAAAGGCCACAACCTTTCATCCAAGAAGTTGATTGTTCTTATTTTAGAAAATATATAGATCTCAGAATTTTCAAGGATAGAAATGGACTCTATAGCTTAGACATTTATATTTTCTCTATAGCCTAATTTATTTTATGTTATTAACATTAGGCAAGGTTGGGACACCTTTTCTAACACAAATTTCTAGATTATTTTATTTATTTTAGATACAAATATATTTATTTCTCCATGTCTAATTGTTTGACTTTATTTTTTATTAAAGGAACTAGTCACGATTGACTACATGTTCATTTCCTCTTATTCATCTCTTGGTAGAATATAAGAGTTTAAGATTTTATTTTCTAACTTACATAACTCAGTAAAATAAACTTGTTCCCAATCCTATGAGAGCTCATGTCTTATACATTTTTAGGGAGGTATGTTTGTCTACATTTCTATGTTGTATATGAAGTAAGAAAAGTATAAGGGAATTCAATTAATGGGATATAAATTTGTTTAATTATCTTTAGTTATGTGTGTACACTATTTTTAATTTACTTTGTTAAAATATCTTTAGGTTTACAAGACTAGTAAGCTAGTATAAGATGTGTTTAGTGGAATATCTTTGGGTTTCCCTTTCACAAAGCGTGTTTCTAAGCTATGTGACTTAGTTTATTCTTTCATTTATCCTTAGATGTACTATCAAGACCTCTATGGTTATCATCCTTGGTCTTATAGAACTAAAATTTTAGAAGGGTTTCCCACTCTTGTCAATGAGACCAAAATTACAAATAACTTAATGATGATTTTTGTCCTTTTAATTGGAATTAACCTACACTGCTTGAGTTATATTGCAGGTGCATTCTCTTGGGTTTTAGGAAATAATTGGAGCACTAATGATTCTTATAAAAAATATATACCTAAATAAAATGATCTTATCCTTTGGTAGAATATTTCCTTGATCTTTTCTTAGCTATAATGGGATAACATGATACATAATGTGCTTTAGATATTTTATAATAACTCACTAATTATGGATTACTAATGTCAACTACTCAGAGATCCTTCAAGTGAATAAAAAAATAGAAATACATTACCAAAACCAAAGTAATAGGAAACTTAAAAATAGAATAGTGATACTTTGCAATGACGATCACATATGATTTTTTTGGAGAAACCCAAAAGGGGAAAGATCTAGTTGTATAAGTAAATACTCTCTATAATCCACTATAAATAGTTAACTACAACCTATGTGGTTGATGTTAGTATAAATCTAACTTATATCACTCTTCAACAATTGATAAGAGTGTTTCTATCCATCCATAAGTGGCTCTAGCTCAAGATCTATTCTAATAATGGCTAACCCTACATGTAATTCATCCTTTAATGAAGGTAAACAAGAGTGCCAAACCCTTTCAAAAATTGTAAAATTATTTAAGTAGATACTTGAAATTAACATGTAATGAAAGTCAAGAACTCTAACTTCTAGAAGTTGAAGCCGACACTTCTTTTCAAAAAAATTGTTACATTCAAACTATTTACATTCATTGCTTTCACCAATATAATTCATTAGTAGTGACTTGGCATGCATCAGGGTGAATTGACTATTTAAAGCAATCAACTTACCGATACAAACCAACAACTACATTTTAAGAAATTGCGTGCAAAATTTACTTTGTTCCTAAGATGCTTTAAATCATTTAAAAGATTCAACAATCATATAAATACCTACTTAATTTAATTATAATAAATACCCAAAATAATATAATAAAATATAAAAATATAACATACTTTTATGTATGTGATGAAAATCATATTTTATGATGTCTATAATAACCAAATGCATGCATCTTGTGATATTAAAAAATTGCAACATGCATCATAATACTTATACTCAAGGCAAGAGGTATTCTAAAGGAAAAGTTAAGCTCCACTTGGAACATTTTCTTGGTTACGTTGTTGAGAAAAGGCAGAAATCTATGGAGCCCATTTTGGCATAACTTGGTTGCTTCCGACCCAAAGCATAATTAGGGGCCGCAGAAAAAGCAGATTTGCAAAATAAAGTGAAGTAGCATGTTTCCGCTCATGGTCCCTCTTGTCGAGGATAATCGAAGACATACTCTAATAGTACTTATCCTTACATGAAATATGGAGAAAAGCTCGACGCGTTGCCTCGCTATAACGATCATCCGTGTCCAGTGCATAATTTCATAAAGAGAGCAGATTCCTCCATAATGATGGAGACCTATACTTTGCTGCGTGGTCCCGTTGCCAGGGACAATTGGCATTTGTATTGAGCATGTGTGATCTTTCTTTTCATGGATGGATGTAAAACTAGCAATTGCACCTTGGTGTGCAATGGGTACGCGAAGAGGTGTGGAAGGTCAATTAGAGAATTTTTTGGGTTTTTTTTGCATACATTTGTGTAGTATATGAATTCAATTGACAATCTATTTATTGGTCTCAATGTAGAAGTGATAGCTTCAAATCAACTATTTTTTTTATCATAATATTATAGTCTACAATATATAAAATTGAGTTAAACAATAAACATAAACGTTACATCATAAATAAAACATGCTGCCATTTAACCACTCAACCATGTGCTCAACTTTTTAAATGTCTTCTTGTATTTTAAGTAATTAAGTAGTTGCAGTCTTCATTATAAACAAATTAAAGAGAGAAGATAAAACTATTCTTAACTATTGCATGTCACAAAACCCTTTGTGTTCTTAATAAAATGGTTTAGAAAATCCAATCTTCTACAGCTGGTTTGTACTTCAAAACCAACACTGAGAATATTTTGAGAGCCAGTCATAATGTTGGGATGCCTTGTTTCCTTAACAATGTTGGGATTGGTTAATCTAATCCTGTCAATACTAATGCCACAAGGACTACTCAATTCATCCAAATATGAAAGCAATATGTGTATATTTCATCAGGAAAGCACAAGGCACTCATACTTTCCCTGTACATCTTGTAGAATTCAATTTATATCATAGAAAGTTTCAGACCATGCCAAATAAAGCAATCGAAACTAACTTCTATTAACAATTTTATTTGAAGAAGGAAATGCATGTTCGACTATCCTCCGCAGAGAAAATATAACTATGTTTGACTATCAATGTAAAATAGAAAATCACATTTCTATTTAGGTTATAAGACAAACAAAAAAAAGAATGGAATAGTTAATAGTTTAATATTAAAAACCTTGTAATTTTTAAAACATTAACATTGACAATAATTGTATGAAAAGAAAATTTGTAGAAGGAGAAATATATTGTAACATGTATTCAAACACAAAATAGAGTTCAAATTTTTCTCGAATAACCTCCTTCAGCTTGATAATGTTCGGGTGACACAATTTCATGAGGCATTGTCAAAAGAAATTCATGCATATCAAATATCATTACTATAATTTGTTAAACAAAACTATCAATTACTGAATAGATAATAATATTGAACATCCTTATGGTGTCTATAGTTATATCACATACCTGCACCTCCCAAAGACTTATACACTCTTCCCAAGAAAAAAAATTCCTCTTCATTTACTTAATAGTAATCTGGCAGCAAACATGAGGTAAAAATATCCAATTTAATACTATACTTAGGATAAAAGTAATCAAACACACTACATTTTTTTTTGTTTAAACTTTGAAGGACCCGAAGTGCAACCATCAACCATGGACACTATGATGAAAAAAATAAAATGCTTGAACTGAGGTGAATTAAAATTCTTGCAACAAGAACTCATTGAACCATGCACAATTACAATTCCCATAAATGAACCATAGACAATAACTACTTGACTTAAGACTGGTTTGTTCATAGTGTCTCAACTTACAAAAAATTATGAACCAGACTGCATACTTTCTTTAAGTTCTAAAGTTTTGGGGCTTACTATAGTTTAAAGACTTTCCCTGATGTTGAATCTAATAAGGAGACTCAAATAATGGAGAATGTAAATTGCAATCTTATCCAAAACAATTTTGCAAAAATAACTACTTTGCAGAAGTTCCCCATTTTGTCTCCTATAAACAATATCTCAAATTTCCAAACTATGATAATCAATCATACAGAAAAATAAAAAGCATCAATAAAGGCATTGCTTATATGATACCAACATAGTGTGCATAATTGTTTGATTACAATAAACAATGGCACTAACACAAAAGCCTACCTCATTTTTTTCCTATTTGGCATGAACCATAGTTTACCATTTTTTAATATATTCAAAAATATGAGAGTAGAGCACAATTCTGTTAGAGTGCATCTGACATGAAATAAAGAAATTGCAATGTAGTTGAACCCAACTATTTTCTAGATATTTATAAAATGCCTGCAACAATTTATCTCCACAAACACCAAAAGACATTGAACCTATGTGTCATCTTTGTATTCAACCTACATAAAAATAGATATCCTTTTGAATCTCAGTCAAATTCACATTTAATGACATATGTTGCTAATCTTTCTAGATCTCGAGCAAATTGATATTTCATTAAGAATGTTCCTAATCCTTCTAGACCACAAGCAAGTTGACATTACATTGTTATCTCCATCAAGAAGAATGAACGTTAAATTGACCACATCATATATTCATATCAAATAAAAAGCATTTATCAATTCAAAGTTTACTAGTCATATTGGGTCACACTGATAATAATAATCAACATTTATTAATCTAGAGTTAAGTCATTGTCATAGTTCCATGGAATTTTAGAAGGGTGGGTGAGTGGAGGTGTTGGGGATGGGACCACAGTGATTAACAAGAGGGGTTAAGGAGCAGCACCCCTCATAGGGGTTTTGGAGTAATTCCCCTAGTAGGATTGAGGGGCAATATCCTTCAAAGGATTATGGAAGAAGTGCCCCCAATGGGACCAAAGGGCAGAAACTCTCATGGGGTCCTCGAGACCACAAAGACCTTCATGGTGCATGCCATTTTCATAATTTTATGACTATGTTCTCTCCAACACCAAGTCCTCATTGTTTCAGTATTTCTAACCAAATCTTCATTCTTCAGAGAACTAACAGTGAAGCTGAAGATTGTGACTAGTCTAAATGATGAGGGATGTGCATGTTTTATAACTTATTTTAAGTAGTTGTGTAATATGATCAATCTATAAATATTAATTTTTTGAGGTAAAATCTTAAAGGAAAAGTAATAAGGGAGGGAAGACAAAATGTGTAACCACATAATAAATCTGTGAGAAAGCAGTGCTTGCATAATTTCAAGTCCCTCTCTCCATCTACAACTAAACATTGAAATCCTAAACTATAAATACTCAACTATTTTTGGAGAAATCCAAATTATACACTGTTTTATAAAAAAATGCATGGGCCTACCCAAGCTTTAAGAAAATAAGGAGCAAGTAGGTTCAGAGGTTCATAGGTTCATATGATGATTTATAAATTCCATTGTGCGGTTTTGTGCTAATTTACATAAACATATTATTCATCAGTAGCAGTTATCAAGAACCCATCCTTCATGAGCATGACTAGAAGGCATTGGCGTGTTGCTCAGGGGAGGAGCTATGAGACTATTTATTTGTTCAGATTTACACTTTAATTTTTTTTTACTGCAGGACTTATGCTTTAGCTTCCCAAACAATTGCACTCTTAAAAGAAATCTCATAATAAATTACTTTTGATTTTTTCAAATATACAACTTAATCTCTGAACAGTTTGCCTAGGAACTATGAAAATATATATATATATTTTTAATCAAAAGTGGCAAGCCACTATAATTATATTAACATTAAAATATAGATATTACAAAACCCTGGTTTAGGCGAGCATACTAGCAAGAAAGAGCCAAGAAGAAAACCCTCGGTTATAGCTTGAGTAATTACATAATATTCCTAATTATATTCCATGATTGACTCTTCCCTAATATCGACATCTTTACATTGACAGACGACATACCCTTTTTACATTTTATAAAAGTACTCCCCCCCCGACATTTCCAAAATATAGCCCCATCACCATTTGAGTATCAAATCCCCTTAAGTAACCCTTTACAATCTACCATCGAAAAGACCGGCCATGTGTCTCAAATAGTGCATGCACCATTATAGAGATATCCTACCAAGTTATTTCTAGTTCATTTAGATTTATAGTTTATTGATCCAAATGGTATGTTTTGTCACAGTCCTCAAAATTTATTTCTCGTTTGTTTAGAATTAGTACATTTATGAAACAATAAACAGGGAAATCAATAAACAAATTAACCAGAGCAGTTTTAGCAAAAGGAAATCAAAATCCACTTATTGAATCATAAATAAAAATCATAAAATAGATACAATTAAAAATAGGGAATCCAAGTAACATAGCTAGTCCTAGTTCCAATGGAGAATACTTTCCTCCCTACTTCCAACTTATCTCCATTATCGGACAAAGTGTGACAAAAAGGAAGCTTCCATGCTAAACGGGCATTGCATTTTTCACGAGTACAGTATCACAACCTTATGTCTTAGAGACAATCTTGATCAAAATCCACATTGTCTTAGACACCAGCAGTAAAAACAATAACTGGATAAATGATGGAAAGGAAACACTTCAAAGTTTAGAAAAAGGAGAACTCCAAAAATCAGACTTAAGCTATAATTAGAATTATTGGATGGAAAGTGAAAAGGAGCTTTGGGATCATTTGGGAAAAAATAGCATACATAGAATCAACCACATGGTCATCATAGATTTAACTCTATGCTAACCTATAGATAGCGTAAGCCAATGCATATAGTATCACAATATCATAAAATTGGTGGACCTAAACCTGCAAGTCACAACTTCCCATGGCATTAACTTTGCATTAATGGCTACACATTATTTGATGTATAGACTTGCTACAAGGGGAAAAACACTTATAATTTATTTAAATGAAGGGAAAAAATTCATACTATTTCATTAGTCTTCCGATTCAAAGCTTTCCACGCATTCACATAAGTACCATCTCCCAACTCTTTTATCACCAAATAGGTGCCAAACATGTCCCTGACCATTCCATGGATGTGATTGAATTGCCCTCTATTTCAACAAGCAGGTAAAATGCTACTTGAAAATCGATGATAAAAACTCTACAAAGAATTATTTAAAGCCTTTGCAAGGTACCAAAGATAACTGTAACATTACACCCTAGTGAAACAAGAATAGCCAAAATTTTGAAGTTCTGGAAGCAATGAATCGATCCACATCATTGACCGCAACTGTTATAAGCTTCGTAGTGATGCCTTGACAATCATGACTATACTGACTATTCAGTGATGGTTGATATTTTCCACCAAAATTAAAAAAATGTTGGTGTATCAAAGAATATTTCAACTTATTGTGTTATTAACGCGCAACAGAAACAAAAAAATGTTACCAACAGTTCATATCAACTAAGAAATTCTCAAGTCTTGATGGCACGAAGAATGGGCATGCAAATGCGACCAAGTAATTGTTTCATGGAAACTGTCTAGGACTTAACTATTGAAGAACTAATATTATTGTATGCCACAATGTAAGTCTAACATCATTTAGCACTCAGTGATGGACCTACCTGCACTTGCAACCAAAGCTTCTTAAGATAGTCAATTGCTTCATCAAGCATGGACGCCTTATTAGTCTGCCAAAACAGAAAACCAGGTAAATATCTTAGGAGGACAATAGGTTTTGATAAGTGCCAAATTGCAACAATGTTTTATAGCGAAGGTAAATAGCATTCCATTTATTTTCAAATACGCAAATAGAAAATATTGATACTTTGAAAACTAATTAGAATTTGGCTTTACATCTGCCAATTGCATTTTCTTGAAAGTTACTAAAGCATTTTTAAAAAATCCATTTTTTATGTAACCTGCAATCCTTGTAGTCCATGAAATGGAATCTTTTTCAGTTATTCTGTCAAACAATTCATGTGCCTTGTTAATGCTTCCACTTTTTACATATCTGACAAAGTTACTCTATCCTTTATGCTTCGATGGATGTCCATACTATTCCAAGGCTCCCCTTTTTGGCATGGGCAGGGAGGATGCTAGCAAAGGTTGTGGAATTTGGCTTTAAACCTGACAAATGCATTTGCATGAAAATTTTTGAATCCTTCTCAACAAATCCATTTTGTGGATATCTTGCAATCGTTTCAGTTCATGAAACCACATCACTTTGAGGTACCTTGTCAAACACTTTGTGTGCCTTGTCTATGCTTCCACATGTTGCATACATGTATACTAGTGTAGTTGCAACTACATCTTCTGACAAAATTCTGCTATACTTTATTCTTTGATGCATGTCAATACCTTGTTCCAAAGCTCTCATTCGGCATAGATTGTGAGGATGTTGGAAAAGGTTGTAGATTTTGGCTTTACACCTGCCAATTGCAATTGCCTTAAATTTTGTAAACCTTTTCAACTAATCCATTTGTGAATATCTCGCAATCAAGGCATTTCATGAGAATACATTTCTTTGAGACATTATGTTAAATAGTTTGCATGTCTTTTCTATGCTTCCACATTTTGTATACATATCAAACATGGTAGTTGCAACTACAACATCTAATATAATTCCTCTATCCTTATCCCAGTATGGGTGTGCATAGCCTATTCCAAAGCTCCCATTTCGGCACAACGAGGGAGGATGCTCACAAAGGTTGAGGAGTTTGGTTGATCAGTAAGCTACAAAAGCACCCATTGAAAGATGTGGACTACAAAATATCATGTCTTACTCTTGATGAACTTTTAACACTAGGCAAAAAGTGCTTTAATAAAATAGTTTTTAGTTTTCAAAAACAAATAATGAATTTATAACATCTTGATAGGAATGAAAAAAGCATAAAAGACCTTATAAGAGTTGGGAATGAGGTTATGCAGGGCTTTCATATTTTCATTGATCCTGTGCCTTCGTCTTTGATTATAGCACAAAGAAATAAGGTCAAGTCCTATTTCAGTTAACCTTCTTGACAATAATCATTATGGTCACCTTCAAAAATTGTTGCAGAACTGGAACTAATAAACCTTTTCTGACAAATTATGGATTTTGACTGCCCTGCTTATTTTGGAAGAACATGTAAAAGGTTGTTTGAAATTATCAGCATAATCCTCATCAGTGGCAAATCTAGAAGTAGTAGCAACTGCATAGGGGCAAGCAGAACCATGGGATAATGGAGGTTGTAACTTGCCTGCTTGTCAAAATGGAGCCGCAAAACAACAATGAATGAAATGGATAAATCAAATATGTTGCATTCATTGTATTTTGAAGACACGAACGACTGAGATGATGTATTGTCTTGCATATGATGAAGTAGAAAAAAATTTGATGAAAATTCAACGACTCAGATGAATTCAATCGTTGGCATTGCTTGCAGATCATGTCAGAGCATCAAATGTGCAAAGTGATCCATTTCACTTCAAATAGGATATGCCTTTGGCATAAATCACTATCTTTAATGCCTAAATGGAGTTAATGTCTGGATCAGAAAACAAAGAAATAAGATCAAGTTGGTAAGTAGCAAAGCAAGGAGGAGGGTCCCAATCATTCTGTTTATCCCATACATCAGTGAGGTCTTGGATATTCAAGGGAGAGTCCCATTCCTATTCATGTTTTTCTTTTGGTTTATCTTCTTCTTCTTCTTTGACATGAGCTAGTAAAATTACAAGAGTCAACTAAGGAAATTTGTTGGAATCATTTTATATGTAGAGAAAAATTAGCAATTACCCAACAAATTTGTTTACACTTACTTTGTGGCATTCATGCATGAATCACTACTAATAAGAAATCAAATTAGTTATTAGGATATTGTATTTACTAACTATTTTTTCCCCATAGCTACTTCTACTATGATATACAATCAAGATATCATACTCTTATCACCAAATTTTTCCTCTCCCTTAATAAAAAGGGAGGAAAACATGTGTATTATTTTAAGTTGGGCTTCTTGTTTACCCATGATGTGGAAGCATGAAGATATATTGTTGGTGGTTTCAACAATTTTTCTTTCTTCATAGAGAAATGGAGGGGTTTGTAGTTTCCTTCCTTGAAGCACATTGTAATATTAATTTCCTACATGTTATAGTTGACATATGGGTGAGACCTTATTCTCCTTCCCTAGCATGCACCAATGACAAATTTCATATTGTTGTCCTAATGCTCAAGTTGAAAAATTGTGTGTGATAATATTGGTTGCTAAATATTGAAGTATTTAATATATCCCTAAAGGATATTGTGGTTTATTTCTTGGATAAACATTAGAAACTCTTGGTTGGGTTAATTCCTTTAAAGCTCAATCTAGAGGTTCTTGGATTTATGACAAGCCTATCAGAAATATTATCTTGCTAAAAATTAAAACCCTAATATACATAGGAATATATTTATTTGGTCTTTGTACACATATTTTAAACTTTGTGTATTTTTAGTTAGCTTCATATTCATTGGGCATTAACAAAAAAAATTGATTTATGTGGCCTTTTGGTCAATTATGTTGATGAAATTTATATACTAGGTTTACAATATTGTACTATTGATAAAAAATCATTTTCATGGATGTTGAATATTATTAATGATTGATGGATTTTAAACCACTTGAGAGTATGGGTAACTAGAGTATGTTGTGTACACAATAATTATGGTAACCATAACTAAGAACCTAGAATTGGACTTTGTATGATGGCATAACTTGTCTATTATTTTTTGGATCTATTAGTCACTTAGGTTATTACACCTTGTGACTTAAAACTAATAATTCAAATGGAAAACACTTTCACTTATTTGGTAGTATTGTTTATATTGTTAAATGTCCCTTAAACTGTATTGAACTAAGTTATTATAGTTCAATGTACCATGTTATTTATGTTACCATGGCATATTAAACATTAAAGCTTAGGTTAAATTTAGTTTTGTTAAGGTGGAGTCTAACATACTATGGTGAGACTTTGGAGCCACAATTTTGTTAAAGTTGATAGGTATATCTATAAGATCCAATCACCTAGAGTAATTCATCTAAAGAGAGAGCAACATAAAACATCTAAAAATAGAGGAAGATGTGCAAAAATAAATAGGTGCATTTATCCTTTAATTATAAATAAAAATTTAATAATAAGATATACATTTAGATTTTCCAAGAATAGACATAATGGAAACTAAATCTTACAATACATGTCATATAAACTACAAACTAATAGTGGGAAAATAAATTACTAATTAAGAATTCCTAACTAACTTAAGATAATGTGTAAATAATAAATTCATATCATAGCCCCCATAAGTGCAACTGGTAGAGGCTACACTCAAAAACCAAAGGGAATATAGGTCTTGAAAATAAGGTTTAATTAGGCATCCATTTACAAACAAAGATTTCCCATAACATGTGTAAAGGGGAAAAACCCAATGGGAGAAGACACCTCTCGAAAAGATAGAAAATATCAATTATGTACAAGTGATGCATAAAAAAACAAGACCATCATGAATACATAATGAATACCCTCATATAAGAGAAAAAATAAATTAAATGTTATATCCCCTCCACAAAGAAGTAGCTTTAGTGTAAATGGTGAATGCATGAAGATACACAAGAATCTACTACCTACAAACTAAAAATTTTCCCTTGGAAATAAAAAACCCATCGGTGAATGTAAAATCCATTTCTATAATTTAAATGAATAGGGAACCCAAATCCAAATGTGGGCCTCTAAACGTAACTTTGATTTCATCATAAAAGATAAAGAGGCCCAATAGGGAGGAGCCTAGATGGAGGGGAATTAAGATTGGGGCCTAGGGATTGGAGGTAACTAAGAAATTATTGCAAGCAATGGTTGGCGATTAGAAGGTGGAAGAAACTTGACACCTTAAACCTTGGGTGCCTAGGTCCAAGGTTTCCATATGGAGAATCAAACATTAAGGAAAAGGGGAGTAAAGGAGAAGGTCAACACTGGGGCTTAAAGAGAACAAGGAACTAAAACTTGAAGGTTATTTTACTTCAATTCCCCCTAAAGGACTACACTAGTAAGTGAAGCATTGTGAGAGAATATGAAAGGTCGAGAAGGGATTAACTATGAGTAGAAACTGGAGGGAACACGAAACCTAGAACTTAGTTGAAAGGTTTCAATTCCTTTTAGGGTTTTAGGCCCAATGGTAGAGAGAAAAATTGAGGAGTAGGGAGTCTAGCTAGTTATCAAGGCAATACCTAAGTTTGAGGCTCACTTAATTCTATCAAATGAAAAAATGAAAGGAATGGAAGGAGAACATGAAGGAAATATTTTTGGGGGGATATGGAACCTTGAGAGCTTGCAAAATAAAAGGAAAACCAAGAAACACAAGAAGACAAGGGAATTATGACCAACACCACAAAACATAAAAAGAAAAAATTACAAGGACGTAATTGAATCTTACATTTTCGAAAGAGGGTCCCAAGATAGAGTAGGTTAAATATTACCAACTTGCATAATTGAGTTAAAAAATATGGTGCCAAATCCTATGGGTGCTCATGTTTGATACATTTTTAGAGAGTTGTGTTTGTCTAAATTTCTAGGTTGCACATGAAGTACGAAAAGCATATATTTTTTTTACATCTTTAGTTACATACATTACAACAAATTTTTATTTTTTATTTTTAAAGATATGTTTATGTCTACAAGACTAATAAGCTAGTATAAGATGTGTCTAGTGATATATCTTTGGGATATCCTTATAGAAAGTGTATTTCTAAGCTATGTGACCCATTTTTTCCAATCATATTTACTTGTACTATCATGATCTCTAGGATTATCCTACTTGGTCCTCTAGATCTAAAAGTGTAGAAGATTTGTCCACTCTTGTTAATGGTCCCACAATTACCAACAACATAATTAAAAGTCTTTCCCTTTTGACTTGAATAAATTTATGCTCCTTGAGTTTAGAATACAAGGGAATTCTATTGCAATGTAGGAAATAATTTGAACAACCAATAGTTTCTTTAACAAATATGTACTCAATTGGAATGACTTTAAATTAGGTTTGGGAACCCACATTTTTTATTTATTTTGTTCCTTCTTTCTCACATTATTAGATTTATTTTTCATTAAATTACTAGCTCATTGTTGAACATATACCTCCTATATGGTCTTATTATTCTATTTAGGTCTAGCAACATGTCCTTGACCTTTTCTCGAATTTAATGGGATAAGATGATATATAATGTGCTTTAGATATTATGTAATAACTTGTTAATTATGAATTACTAATGCTAGCTACTTGAAAATTGTCAAGGGAATACAAAAATAGAAATACAATTACAAAAAACCAAAGTAATAGGAAACATGGAAATAGAAGAAAGACAACTAGTAATGACTATGGCTTAAGATTTGGTCTAGAGAAACCCAAAAGGGGAAAGCTATAGTTGGATGAGTAATATTCCCCATTATCCACTACAAGTAGTTAAGTACAATATGTGCAATTGAATGTAGTCTAAATCTAACCCTTACAACTCTTCAACAAGTGACAAGATTGATTCTATCCACCCAAGTGGCTATACCTCAAGATTGACTCTAGTAATGGCTAACCCTATGTAATTCCTCTTTCAAGGAATGTAAACAATACTACCAACCTCAAAAATAAATTGCATAACTCCTTAAGTAGATATTTCAACTTTTCATGTTATGAAAATCAAGAACTCTAACCCCTGGAAGTCGAAACTAACAAACAATTCTCTTATGTTTTCTTGTCACATTCAAACTATCTATGTCCGTTGGTTTCCCCAATATAGTTTACCAAGCATGACTTGACATTCACAAAAGTGATTTGACTATTAAAAGAGATGAAAAGTTTGTCAATATGTTTCAACAACTCTAATAATTTTGTACAAAATTGACTTCATCCATTGGATTATTCGAATCATCTAAAATTTTAAATAAGCTTGTACATGCTTCCTTAATGCACCTGATTGACAGAAAAAAACACTCCTCAATACTAAAATTGAACTCCTTGATTTAGTTATAACAGCTATCCAAAATAATATAAAACGAAGACATAAAAATATGGAATGCATGATATTTGAAAATTTAATTAGTTATATTAATCCATCAATTATGAGAATCATATTTTATGATGTATACGATCACCAAGAACATCCATCTTGTCACGTTAGCAAACTGCAAGCGTACATCCCAATTCTTAAACTCAAGGCAAGAGACAATTTTAAAGAAAAAGTTATATTCGGGTTAAGCATTTTCTTGGTTGTGCTGTTGAGAAAAAGCAGAAAATGTAAAAATCTATGGCCCCCATTTTGGCATAACTTCGTTTCAGTTTTCCAAAATAAAGTAGCGTGATTCCGATCATGGTCCCTACTGTCGAGAACAATTCCCATTCCTTACTTCGTGCCAGGGTTTCCCAAATTCCGTCCTCAGACGCGGCATCAATAAAGCTTCTGTGTTTGAAGGCATTAGGCAGTGCTGACAAATGCTTTGATGAAAGCTTAGATATTGATGGTCTTGTGAAAATATGTGGCGGAATGCCTCTGGTGTTGGAGATGGTAGGTTCAATGTTGCGTAATCTTGGCAACCATGTCCGCGCTTGTGAAAGCACTCTTGAATTTTTGAAGGATACAGTAGAGAAAGGAGAGGGAGATCTGAGTGAAAAAGTTGTCGATGTGGTCTACAACACTCTGGAATATGATGTATATAAAGATGCATATCTAGATATAGCAGCATATTTTAATAATTGGGATCAGCGGACCGTGAGTTGCATTGTTGGAGATGTGGCGCTTAAAGCCTTACAAGACGCAGCCCTGGTAAGGATATCCGAAGAATACTACAGGGAAGAGAGAGTGATTGTACACGATATCATTCAAGCACGAGGAAGAAAGTTGTCAGAAGGGGACAGAATAACTGACTACCAATCCCTCCAACATGCCCTGCAAGATACGCAGGTACGCTTTGCCAATAGTTTGAGTTTAGCCAAATGCTCAATTTTTATGTTTGGTTTTCATTTGAGTTATTAAGTTCTAATCCCGTAATGCACAAGCTTATTTTAACTGTGAAAGAACACATTATTTCGCGTAATAGATATGAAAATTGTTCAAAATGTAGTGTATTCTCTCTTTCATTGTCGGAGAAAAACTCTTACCCTTTAAAATTTTTCCAGAGGCTTGAAAAATTGAAAGGGATTTGGATTCCTGATTGTCGTGATAATGGGCTTCCTGGCACTGATGTCGAATTTCAACTTCAACCAAAGCATGTGGAATTGATGAAGAGATCTTTAAGAGTTTTGTATATAGGCTATGGATACAAGTTGGATGGAGAAAGCCATCAAAGCTTTCTAAATGTAGGTTCTCTTCCTGATGGTTTTGACCAGCTTAAATCTCTGCGCTTTCTGGACTTCAATTTTTGTTCCGAGCTGAAGAGGTTGCCAGAAAGCTTTGGCAATCTCTCTGCATTGAAAGTGTTGAATTTTAAGGGAAGTGAATTAAATTGCCTTCCAAACAGCTTCGGCCTGCTTAGTCGTTTGGAAGAGCTAGATTTAAGTTATTCTCCAAGTTTAGAAAGCCTTCCGCAGTCATTCAGTCGGTTGAGTCGTCTGAAGAAGTTGAATATTTGTAGTTGTTCGGGACTGTCAAGACTTCCTGATGGATTCGGTCAGCTCAAGTCTCTCACATATCTGAACATGGAGGATTGCTTTAATCTGGAGATGGTTTCTGATGATTTCGGGCAGCTGTCCTCTGTATGCGCAGTGCATGCAGCAGATTGCTCTCGATTAGATGGCAAGGCAATTGACAAGCTTGTTGAGATGAAGAGCCTGATGTTCTTGAATATCTACGGAAGCCACACGTTGATAGAGAGGTGGAGAGAAGTAAAGGCAAGACACCCTCTGATAGTGCGTCGTGATTATTCCGATGAACATTTCCAAGATGCCGTGTCCAGTGCATTATTTGATAAAGAGAGCAGATTCCTCCATAATGATGGAGACGTCTATTTTGGTGAGTGGGCCCCTGGCGAAGGACAAGAAGTGGGTTTTGTATTGAGCATGTGTGATCTGTCTTCTCCTTGGAATAGGGCAGCTTTAGAGAAGGTGAAAGAGAGAATTGTAGAGGTGGTGAAAGAGAATGTTGACATAGTGTACGTGTGTATGGGGCAAAATATGGAAGGCACCCGCCAAAGTTTACTACACTTACCTTGTGGCACTCGTGCATGGATCGCTGCTGACGACAAATCAAATAAGTTGTTGGGATATTCTATTTACCGACTAGGTGATCGTTATGGTTTCTACACAAGATGCCATACTCTTATCGCCAGAGCTTGCCTGTCTGTTGACGAAGAGGGAGAAAAGCAGTTTAATGATTTTAAATTGGACTCCCCGGTCACCTTCGGTGTGGAAGCATTCACAGATATTGCCGGTGGTTTTCACAAGTTTTTCTTTCCTCAGATACAAATGGAGAATTCTGTACGGTGGTAATTTCATCTTCTTTCCATTTGGGTTTCCACATTGTACTTTCCTTGTCAACGCGATTAGATATTTGAGAGATTTAAATAGCGTTTATAGTTTCCTTCCTTGCAGCACATTGTAATATTACTTTTATTATTTAGAATTGAATTTTAAAAAGCTTATATAATTAACAAGTCTCACATAATGGCTAGTATTTGTCTTTATAGTATTTTAGATTTAATAAAAAATGAATGTAAGTTTTGTTAATTATAGTATTAATAAAATAAAAATAAAATAATATAATATAATTACAAAGAAAAAATGATAATTTTTTTTTTATGTAACAAGGGTGTCTCCGTGACTCAGCCGAGCAGCTCAACAACCCATACCTTGGGTACTTGGGGCGAGCTAAGGCGAGACTAGCCCCTTGCGGGTGGACGCCATAGCCCACATACAGGGCCATCGATCAACCGCGAAAGTGGGGGTTGAACCTAAGACCTATGGGGAGCAAACCCACGGCCTTAAAAAAAAATGATAGTTATATAAATATAAAATTTATGTAATAATTATGTTACATAATAATATGTATAATATAATATAAATTTATTATATTATATTAAAAAATATTTACTAATTATATAATATAAATTTAAATAATATTTTTTTAAAATTATTTAATATTAAATAAAATATAAATGAAATGAAATGATTATATAATATAATTATAAGAAAGAATAAAATAAGAATTATTTAAACATAAAGTTTATATAATAGTTTTTAGGAAATACAAATCTCATTCAACATCTCTACAAATATAATTTATTTGCAAGAAGACAATTTGTAAAATAATATTTATATATATTTACAACAAATATATCTATTAAATTTAACAATTATTATTAACCAATTCCTTTTTTCAATTAACTTGTTCATTATTAAATAAATAGCTATTTCATACTCTTAATCAATATATTTCCTTAATTTTAGTTTTTTTCACTTTATTTCTTTACTTTAAATTATTACAAAGAATATTTATGATTTGTTATACGTAGGTATTGGTGTGAAAATGGTCAATGATTAAAACAAGGAGATAATTTGAAATATAGTTTATATCAGTTAAAAAAAGGTGAATTAATTTATACCGCTACCAATGACATTAAAAATAAATAGATTTGTACTTAGAAGGAATCAAACTCACATAAGGGTTTTCTATTTTGAAGTTATCATTGAGATAAATCGGGTATTACATATTGGTAAATTTCAAAGGTTGCTAAAGAATTTCATTTGATAGAGGTTATGTCCAGAGAAGGCGACGCCAGACATTCACTTCAGAACGTGTGAAGGCACAGAAAAGGCATGAAAACTGTGACAAAAAAACTTCAAAGTAATGTGATCTCATGGCATGTGATGGTTGCGGATGGGTCTCCAAATATTAACTACAAAATCGTATGTGGGAAGCATTTGTAGGCGCTTCTTTTGGAGAATGCATAACCGCTGAGTGGTAACCGTTCATGGCATTAACGCCATTGAATGCATAGACACCATCATCTTGAATGCATAGACCTAGTCATTTGCCGCCTCATAACACGTAACTTGTGGCCGGTCTCACCATACACCATTTCCCCAAAAAATGCCAAAAAAATAGTTGACTTTGTTTTTTTTCCTTCATATCCGTCAATAACAGCACAAGTTTTTAGCCAATCATATTGATAAGAAATATTTTACAAGTTCACTTTATAAAATTGAGTTTTTTTTAATTTTAATTTTTAATATTGATTTTGATTGGTTGAAAGCCAACTTATTAATAACTAATTAACTAGTGAAACCAAAACTCATTGCAATAGTATTGTCTAACGGCAAGTACTAATAATTATATTTAAGATATAATGCATATATTGATGAGGGTTTAAACGACATAAGTGATTGTCAATTATGATGTATAAGGAAACAGTAGGTTTTTTTTTATAAATAAATTATTTAAATATAATAAAATAATTTATTTAAATTTTATGATTTTTAAATGGATATTTTGTATATAATAAGAATTATAAAGAAGTTTAAATAAGTGTATCATTTTATTAAAATTGTTGAATTTATTTTTTAGATATAAATTATATAGTACAATTTAGTGTAAAAATAACTAAACAAAGTAATTCTTGAAATTTATTATAGGAGTGATTAATTTTTTTAACAATATCAAATATTTATTTTAAAACATAAGACAAAATGGAATTTGATAACTATTTGATTTGGTTGCTTAAAATAAATATAACTAAGACTACTAAGATCATTAACTATTAATACTAACAATGAGGTTATAAATTTACCTCAAGTGGACCCTTGCTTGTGGTTAACTGCAATCTTCTATTCATAGAATATTAATCAAATTAGCTTTACATTCAAACGATATCAAATGATAATAAAAACTATCTTAAATTAATTGCTCCAAAATAATACAAATTGCAATATCTCTCTTATTTTGTTGGACAACTACTTCAAAATATATAGGTCAACTTTAACCATCCAAAATAAATTGGACTCTTAACAATTTAAGCTACACTTGGCAGTCAACTCATTATTATGATATAGGAAGAGGATTATCTTCATCTAATACAAAACACAAATAGGAAACTACTTGTAATTAATCATCAAGAAGTGTAATCATAGTATAAAATTCCAACCATTAAATAGAAGGAATGTATTTATTAGAAGCGTGAAGATAAATAGTATAACTCATACAATCCTCACTTTGATTCTTACCAAAGATTTTTAATAATGTCAACCATCATCTACTACTTAGATAAAGTTCCTTTTTATTATGAATCAAATAGAAATTATTGTTGTTGATGAGTTGTCAATAGTTGAGATAATTAATTGCATGCACTATCTCTATAGGAACTCACTCCTTTCGCTTGCTCCTTTAGATAAATGTTCTCACTCCTTTGGTTGCAACTACTTAATAACCTTGCCTACAAGTTATTCTACCTTCTTGTTGCATGAGGAGTTAACTTTCAATAATTATTCTTTTCTAAGATCTCCATAAACAACATAATATAATTTTCATATTTTGAAAACATTTGACTAGACACAAAATTATTTCTCAAAATACTATACATCAATTTTAGTTCTTTCAATATATGTGTGTGAGTGTGTGTGTGTCCTTAAGCATGTAAGATAAAAATTTCTTGGAAAAGGTCTATGAAGTAGTAAATAAGCATAGTAAACAAGGACAATTATGGAAACCATAATTGGGAATAAACCTTCCCCCATCATTATAGTCATCACTTGGAGTAAACTAGATAGAATGGGAGAGGATATAAGACTAGAATTAGATACATATGATGTGGGGGTAACCCTAGGATATATTACCTAGTAGTAGAATATAGGGTCAACCCCTATTTTTTTGGAGGATGCTCTTGGAGGGCTTACTGGTACACAAGAGTTGGGTGAGAAGGAGAGCACAAGTGGTGAGAAGATCTTGATGGAGGGGAGTTTGAGATAATAAGCATAGGTGTCATGTCCACCTATAATAGTTGGCATACCTAGTCAGATGAAGAGAGGAGATTCGAGCAATAGTGTTACTTTAAAAAAAAAAAAATAGAATTATTTTATACAAAACTGGTTATAATAAAATAAACTAAGAAATCATATATAATTTGATCTATCCAACTCACAAGTTGTATGCTTGTAATACTTGGCGAATTTGTATTCTTGATTTGTTATAAAAATAGTAATGGAGTCCTTATGATATCTTATGGTTCTATATATATTCAATCTAGAGCTCATATGGGCTAATTGTAGATAAACTCTGATAGAGGTGTCAACTAACTAGTGTTATGTCCTAAAAATCTAGCAGAAGGGAAGTAGTTTAGGATAACCTTTAATGAAAAATAGGTAAGTTTTAGAGGGCTCTAAGGTTACAAAAAATGCTTCAATTCATGAAGAGGCCATGAAAAATGAAGGACGAAAGGATTAATGAGGTGTAGTAGATTGTAAATGGGATGTTACTAGATTGGGAAGGTAGACTTCATTGAAAACCAAATAAGAAGGTAAAAACCACATATTTTTATTTTTCATTGAAATGTAATGAAATCACTAGTCTAAAAAATTGAATGGTTTCATAATTGTTATGGAAAAATGAAAGTATCATATCTAAAAAATAATTGTTCAGATGAGAGAAAAAACATCACATTGAAAATAGAATCTCAAGGGAAGTTACAAAGTGATACTAGTGGTTATGAAAACCACTAAGGTAGTTGCATAATTGTCACCTAGTGAGAGATAATGGTTTTTCTAGAGCGAAAAAATATTTATAATTTGATTAGAAAAATCTTGGGAAAAAATACAATAAGGCAAGGGAATTTCATAGGATCATGCTAAGGATTTGTAATTATGGTTCTAAACTATAGGACTCAACAATATAGACCGCCAATGGCATCATATAATTTAGTATTATGATTTGACTTCATGTTGATATTTATTTATTCATGCATGGGCAAACATGGTGGTTGCTCACTGCTATCTACATATGTTAAGCAAGCCTCTCTATGTATACACCTTATACCTATTCTAAACATGTAACATCACTCTTGAAGGTCACTGATAATTTGCAAATTATTGGATCAAATCGATTAACTAAGGCATCGATTACTTATTCAGTGATGATATGGTGTGTGACTTATAGTAAACTATATTGCAATTATGTAAGGAAAGAAAAATAGATGACATGGAAATGTTACCATGTTGTCAATCAACTTTGGGAACAAGTATTCATGGTGCTATATGCATTAGCCGGTGAAGATCTTAAACAAATGAGGAATTTACAGTGGCATAAGTAGTTCCTTGTTCAATATTTCATTCCTTTGGAATCATAAATCAAAGTTTCAATGTAGAAAGAGAGGGGTCAAATAACACTAGGGGTGAAGACTGAAAGTGGCTAAAATAAGGATTAAAAATGATGCAAACATAGCAATTGATTGAAGTTCAATTAAAGATCAAAGTGTTAGGGCTTACCAAGTCAAAATGTAAGGCAGTTCTTGGAGGAGGTAAATGGTCAAAGAGACTTTTAATTTTTTTTGGAAAGGAAATGACTCACATTCTTGTGGAAGAAACCAAAACAAGAGTGTCCAATGCATTATAATAATGCCTTACAAGTCTCATTTAGGACATGACATACAAGAATATGAAGCTGCTCATGACACAAACATTAGCAGAGGCCATAGTGAAAGCTCCTATAATGATACTGAGGTTGTAGACAACTGGTTTTTACATATGAAGTCTGTAATTCAAATATTTTTTGGCTGAAACTGATTCTTCTTATAATGAGTTCCTAGTTATAAATTACCAAAAAGTTGTATTAATAATGATCCTCCATTTCATTATTGACCACAATGCAATTCAACCATTTTTTTTGCCATAACCACCCTCTAAACAGGCTGAATTTGGTAAGAAAAAAGCTACAGTATTGTTATTTATGTACTTGAATATTTTGAGATTGATTTATGTTTAGCTTTATTTGTTTATTTTCAACATTACTTATAGTTTATTTCCCACATATTGTTGTGAACCAAAGAGTGGTCTCATTTAGGCTATGTTCCATGACATTTCTAGGATGGGAACAATAGGAAATAGGGGGATGTGTTTTGGGATGGAAAAAAATTCCCTTACAAGTTTCAAGGATGGCATTGTTGGATTCCTTTTTTCAGGATGGCAAGTGAAGTTAATATATTAAAATTTAAGTTTTAATTTTTTCTAAGTCTACTTCCTTGTGACTATGACTCACAACTTCATACTACTCATAGTCTACTAGTACTGATAATGAGTATTTATCCCTGAAACAAGCAAACAATTTTGACTCTTCAAACTGATATTATGTCGAAAGACTCCATCATGGTCCACATTTAGAAATTTATAGTGGGATTCACTTTTGGGACTACCCGATCCCACTTACCTCATTTTAACAATAAATGAGGATGGAGACATTTTTCGTGTCCAGTGCAAATTCCTATGAGAAGATCAGTCCACTAAATGAGAATAGAGATGCAAATTCTTCTGTATAGATTGGAAACAATGGAGGAGTTTTTTTTTTCATTTTTTAACAAATGCAAATATTTATCATAAAACCCTAATCTGAAAACTCCAAATTTGTAAATTTCTTTATAAACAAAATTTAAAACCTCAAATTCCCAGTTCACAGTTACAATACTTCAAAATCATTCATTTATTTCCTATAAATCACTACAATGAATGTCGACCAAAATTTCATCAACCAACATAGCTAATTCAATCAAAAAATTTGCCCAAAATTTCACAATGAAAAAACATCAATGCCCCGCCATACGAAAATGAATACAAAGAGCAGAACCTAGGAGGCTGTGTTCACAAAGTGGAGGTGTTGAGGTTGCCCAAAAAATTTATATTCACCCTTCCCTTCGTTAAGTCAACCTTGTTGGCACAAAAGATCTTTCGATTGAGCATTCCAAAATGAACAGGCGCATTTTATTTTATTTTTTCCATACTTCTGGTCGGAAGCTTTTCGATCGAATCGGTTTTGGTCAAAACCCTTCCAACCAGGAGGGGGTTTCCACATCGGTGCCAAATCACTGCCACATGGTTTCGACCGAAAGTAGCTCGGTCGAAAACCTTCCGAACGGAAACCACTTGATCAAAACCCTTTGGTTTCGCCAAAAGTGTGACACACTATTGTGCTTTTACCCTTTAGCCTCTAAACGCTCAATATTTCTATGGAATTCTAAGATTCCATTCACAATTTTAAGGGTAGGTTGAAGGTTGTCAGGCTTATTTGCATCATGTTTGGCTCCCACAACCATTATCCTCAAAACCTAGAGTCTTTGGATCCATTTCCCCATGAGGGGAATTGCCACCTCCTTATCTATGTCAAAATTAGTTATTGCATCCCTCATGGAAGAATAAGTAACATGGATGCTAATTAATATGTAATCAATACCTTTATTGAGTTTATCCAATACAGATGTTACAGTTTTCGTATTGCTAGCAAGGATCAATCTATACTACTGATTGCACCTTTCCTCATAATCTTTCAACTTTTCAAGTAATTATTCTTTGCTAATTTATTTTGCTTGTGGTGCCTCTGATGTGCTTGGTTCCTCCACTAAAATGGGCACATTTCTCATATTGTAGGGCACAATCACCCATGAAGAACTTGTAGGATATGTGGAAGCAACATGTGTTGGCTCTTGTGAAGCAGAAGGAGAAGTAGTGTTTATTTGCATTGGCTTGCCATGTAGCGAATTTTGTATTTGTTCCTTCAATAATTCCATTTCAATTAGGAATTGCATTGTGTGTTGCTAACCCTTGCCATATTGAATCAATAAAACATTGTACAATTTCCTCAACTTCTCTTTCTTATCTATTATTGATTCTACTGTTGCTTTTGTGAAATGAGCAATATTAACTAACATTATAGCAGCTTCAATGGCAGATGTGTTAGATACAATTTTTATGATTAAACCCCCTCTGTAATATGCAACAGGCTCTACAATGTCTAGCTTCTTGGTGTTGGGAGCTAGGGCCCAGATGGCCAATGTATCCCACTACTCACTGAATGTAGATCCTTGTAGTGCAATTGTAGTTTCCTCCTCATAGTTATATAGAGGCATATCATACCTCTTTATTGTATCAAATGCAATTGCAAAGGAAAAATCTCATTCTGGTAATAAAAGAATACCACTTTTCCTTACCAATTATTTTCCCTCTTGAGCAATTATTTCTTGGAACCCAATTCTTTCATTTCCTTTATGACTTGGGCATGGATGAGTGCATCTAGCAATTTTGGATGCAAGATCCTTTTCTTTGCAATATTATTAACAAATTCATCTTTCTTAGCCCTCCAGAAAACTCCATGAAAGCTTTAGACTTTACAAAAGAATCATCATCCATGAACTTTGTACACACCTCCTCTCTAACATCATCCTAGTTATGTATGCCATGAGGTTAGCCTTGCTCAATATTAGACCAAGTTGTTGTGGCACTATCTCCCTGGGTGGAAAAGGAATTCCTTGTTGCATCTCTTCTTCTGTCACAAAAAATTCATCATTAGAATCTTCTTCATAGTCCACCAAGCCACTAGATGCAACCTTTTGTTTCTTTTGAGATGGCTACCTAGGTGGTGATGATTGCTAGGTGGTGAATCAATTTTAATAATTGTAGGTCCAGTCGACCTAGGAAGAGATGGTGGAGGCACTTGTTGCACTGGGGAGGGGACTCTATGTTCCTCTTGTTGAGAAGAGGTTTGCACTACTTGTTCCTTCTCCTTTTCCATGTTCTTATTTCTTTTAAAAATAATAAATTTCTTTTGGGGTTAAGGGGTTGGCCTATCTTCCATCATGGGGGTATCCCCCTCACCTTGTTCTTCTACTACAATAGCTTTCCCCTTTTCTTGAATTATCCTTTATCCCTTCAAGTGCCCAATAACCGTCTCAAAATTTTGAAATACATACTCAATTCTCTTCATCTTGTTTGGAATTTCCTGAAGAACATTTAATTGTGCATATTTTTCCCTTATTTACTTTTCCAATTTATTGTAAGCAATCCACTTCATTTTTATATCGTCCTGCTTCTAAAAATCAAAGATATTTCATATCACATCTTCTGGGAAATATAAGTTATGGATGAACTTTGAACTTCTAATCCTTACTTTCAACCATGCCATGAATCCCTCAGGATCATGGTTTCTTGTTGCAACTCTTTTCATTCCTAGAGGCTTGAGTATATCATTAATCTTATCCCACCCTCCTTTGATCATAATAAAATCAAAGAAACAAGTATATGAAGGGAAAAAAGTTCCCTTGTCTTGATCTTTCAAGTGGTTATTCTCCACATTTCCCAGTTGCCACATTACCTCTAGAAAACTAATTATTTTTGGCACATCCTTAGGCAACATGTGGAGTGAGACAGTTGTGCCATAAACTCTCAAAGTTGTATAGCTAGGGTAAGGGATAATATCCCCCCAATTATGATCAATATTTAAATATGGCCTTCTATCCTTAGGCCTCAAAAAATCATGCAAGGCTGCAAGAATCCTTGGCATATTCACAATCAATACTCTTTTCAACTTGGAGGCAAAAAAATTCTCAAACATCACATAATCAAATTTCTTGTCATCTTTTATCAAGGACAGTGGTCCAACATTGGATAGGAAGGTCCAAGTTACCTTCCCTCTTCTCTAGTGTCATGTCCTTGCCAAAATATGTAGCTCCTTTGAACAAAAACATGTGCATGAATAATGAGTACCAAAAGAATCTAACCCCATCTTTATCTTCTCTCAATTTAACTAGGCCCTCATGAATTTTTTTTAACAGGTACCCTCCAAAATCATAGAGTGTGAAACACATAGAATGTTGGATGTGTCCTTCCATATACAACTAGGCCATGGGCATGCTAGTGGTGGGGTCATAGCCTATGATTTGGCACAAAGAGTAGAAATTTCTCTGGAAGTAAGAGACAAAGTAGTTGATGGGAAAGGGCTCCTTATCTGAAGGGCCCAAGATGATCCTTCGACCATCAATAGATGCCAAATAGTTTTGCAACACTGCAATCTTAAAGGTATGTCTTAACCTTTCATACTCTTCTCTTAATGCCTTTTCATCAATTGGCACCATATCCTCACTCCATTCAATGAGTTGGAAGACCTCATCCATTTCATCCCTTGTGACCTTCACCATTTCTATTCCATCAAATTTTCTCATAGTCCTTGTGACTGGATCATAGTTAATAGTGACTACCTTTAACAGTTCAATGCCCATATAGACATTTGGTATAATTAGCTTCCCCGCTTCCCCAAATCCAAATTTTAGGGGTTGCTCGTGTAAAAATGCCACAGTTTCTATTGCCAAACTAGCAGTTAAACATTACCCATCTAGTGTAGAGCAATGTGGCATCCATAACAGTACAGTATTTATCAACAAGGCCTTCCACAATTTTTGTACCATGAAATAATAGTTGATCCTTAGGTTCTTCAGAGGTTGACAACTTCAATTGTTCAGTCAAATCTTGAATAAGGGGTCTAACTTGGGGCTTTGAACCAAAAGCTTGTTCTTTAGATGCAGACACTTTGAATTTCGGTGCCATGATTCTAGGGTTTTCACAAACTAGGGTTTCTTTCAACAAAATACAAGTTTACAACTTGGGCAAGGGTTTGGCACAAAAAAATAGCAGGACTCGACAAGCTAATTGTTTGCAATGAATGTCAAACCTTAAAAGAAATGCATTAAGAAAGAAAACCCTGATGATAAAACGATAGAGTGATCACAACTAAGAAAGTTTTTTGAGCAATTTAGAAGAAAAGTGTCGATTTTACATATTGGTTTTGTGAACACTTGAAAACCTTAAATTTATTGTCAAATGAGCTTGAAAATTGGAGCACGAACTCCTTGAATGCATTGAGTGTATTAAAAATTCCCAATTATGCTTTAAAATGAGATTTTATGGCTTTAAATCTTTCCAATTTGGTAGCTTTGTGTCTTATCCACCATTATGGTTCGCTCACATGAACTAGAATGACTCATTTGCCTTTAATATCAACTTTGAGTTTTGATCGTTGATTGCACAGTGAGATGGATCGAAAAATGATCTAGATTAAGTCAAAGATATTTGAAAAAGTTGATTATAGACCTCCATTTCCATCGACCAATCAAAAATAGGCCACGTGGAAAAATCTCCAAGTCACCTACGAGCTCCACCATCCTTACCAACGCTGAGAAAATTTATGTGTTGAATTCCCTGCTTCCCCGTTGTGTTTAACCTGCATGCACTTTCAGCAGTGGGGAGGCGGGGAAGGGCTTAGATTAGATCTGGCATTTTCAATCTGTGTGCTCTTTACCCTTCAAAGCCTCTTCCTTAGTGTATAACATATGAACATGATGAAAAATCCAGATTAAAAGATCTTGACAACCTTTAACCACATGCTTGAAAAAGTTCCTTTAGTACCACAAGCTTTAACACTCATATCCATATGCCAAAATATTTCATTAATATTTCCCTTTTAATAATGTTTGTTAACGGTTTTGATTTTTTCAGGTGGCACTCCCTCGCTTCTCCATTGAGAGACAAGAGGTGAAGGTGGGTCCCCTATGGGTGGGTAAGGAATGACTAATACTAAGCCACGTCACCCTATCTCAACCGGCGATCTCATCAAACAAAGTGTTTGTTTCCATTGAAGTTCAATGGGCCCCGTTGAAAAGGGTACACATGTCATTTTCCCGCCAGCCTGTGAGCTTATTTTAATGAATACTAAAATCGAGTAGGGGTGTGGGGAAGGGTCAAGATGTAGCCATGTTGCTTCATAGAAATTTTTGATCCATTAGATCTTGTTGCTTGTTGAATTTGAAAGATGTTGGGCCCTATCATTGTATGGGACACATGGCGCTCGCCTGCCAACCTGCCTGAATGTTTTAATAAAAAATAAAACCAAATGGTGGCATGGAGACCGGTCAGGATGATATATGCACATGCATGATTGTTAGCACTTATAAGGGGGTTGACTAGGTCAATGAATGATAGGGGCATAAAACCTAAGATCAAAACATTAGACTGATGATTGAAAAATTAAAACCTTGACTTAGGACCACTTAGCAAATATTTAAATATTTATGACCTGCATAACATAAAGTGATATTTATAATAAATCAACGAGTAATAATAGGGATGCTAGGTTAAAGGGGCCGATAAATGAATGAGCTCAATGGTACAAGTTGTGACTCAAGTAATCGAGAACTGGTGACAAGAGGTCAACAACGAAATAGAACATTTTCAAATGGATTTATAGTTAGGATTTTTAGAAAGGGTTTAAGAGACACAAAAACCCTAAACCATGAACATGACTGAAACCCTAAGCCCTAAAAATCATTCCAAACCAGGAAAACAACCATATTTTTGTAAAATTTATTAGTGGAATGCAAATATTTTAGGGGTTGCACCATATATTAGTAATCTTTGAAAGATTGAATCATGTTGCCATTGTTATATGAATTCATCATTTTACTTTTGCATTCACTTGCTCTATGTCCAAATTTCTTGTATGTAAAGCATTGACCAATAAAGGATGAAACATTTTGATTCATTATGCTTCTACATTCCTTTGCTTTATGTCCAAATTTCTTACAAAAATAAAAAATAACATTAAAATATGGGTAATTTTGAGCATTTGGTTGTCTGATATGAGGTCTTTTAGTATTGTTTCTATCATGTTCCTTTTTCAAAATTTCCCAAAAATAACCATTTACTAAAAATAGTAAGTCGACATGCTCAAAATAGCAAATCAGGAGCTCTCGATAGATTTGAAAATAAAATTATATTTGGTGACTTGGTCATGAAAAGAATATTATTTTGTAACAAAACATATTTTATATTAATATTTATCTCTACTTGGGCATTGGATTTTCTTCTTGCTTGTTTTTGGCATTTAGTAGCTTATGGCAAGCTGGGACAAGTGGTGACTTGCATTGAAGTAGAAGAAATCAATGGACATGTGGCACCAAAGGTTACATGCATTTCATGAAAAGGGAATCTCTCCTTGGTCATGATTTTTTGGTTCCTAACTTGGAAATTGAATATTTTTCAATAAAAACATGAATTTGGGCTTCATTTTGGAGGTTTCTCGTTGCAGATTTTGGCTGAGTGTTTGCTCTTCTTCAGAGGTTGGTAAAATGATGAAGAAAATATCTCCAAGGCTAGTAAACCAAGGGGATTAAGACTCAAAGATAGTGGTTCCAAGGGTCTCTAGGTGCAATTTCATCCAGAGATTGCCATTGTGTTGAATGCTCTTCAGTTGGGTAATTTATCTTCAGTTTATTTATTGGGTTTGTTCTAGTTTGAGTGTGTTTTGGATTTCAGTTTGGGTAGCTATTGTATGCATAAAATATATTTGTATTGGAAGCATTTATCTCATATATTTTTCTACCCAAATCAGTGGTTATTCAATTTAGTGTATTTTGGTGCTTGTTTCGATATACCTGATTTACAAGGGTTTTCTAGTGAAGAAGTGAGTTGTGCTTTTAGGTTTTGGTTCAAGAATGTAGGTTGTAGAAAATATCTCTATATGTATTTTTCTCCATCATATATATTACATCTCACATCATTATATTTCATTTTGGTGTGTGGTAAAAGTTTGATAGCAGTTTGGTGCTTGTTTAGTTTCCATTTTCAAGAGTTTCTATTGTAATTTGTTGCAATTGTAGAATTGTTATTATTTGTTATTTGTGATAGAAATATGATGTAATTCCCATGATATTTTTAGTAATACAACATAATATGACAGTTTCACACTTTCTTGATTCATATTTGCACAGTTTGGTGAAGTTTAATTCATACCCAATTTCACTGTTTGATGCAAATTGCAAACCTAAATGAGATATTATTTTATTACAAATCTGATTTAATTTCCAAAAAGGGAAATTATAGTGGTATCAGATATATGATCTTGTCAACATGCAGGGTAAAATAATTTATTGGATGATTGATGTGAATCATGGGTTTCTTTGAATCATTTTTTAAGAGTGGGGGACTGATACAGTCGGACAATGCAAAAGAGGTTTCCAAATGGTATAAAGAGTACATTTTTCTAACAAAAGATGAAAATAAATTTCTTACATTTTTTGAGTGTTTAGAAGTCTAAGGAAGAACTATGCCCTGAGATAAGATGATCATCAAATTCTTTGAGGAGTTTCAAAGTTTTTATGAAGATTTCAAGACTAAAGAATCATTTTATGAGTTCTTCATATGGGCTAGAGAAGAGAAAGAACTAGAGCAAGAGGAAAATAAAAAATTAAATTTAGAAGTCATCAAGAAAGAAACTAAGGAGAAAAGAGTTGAACCAAAAGAACAAATGAAAGATGAGATTCATGACATCTTTGATCCATTCAAGGAGGAAGAACAAAAATATTGCATCCATCAGAGTGGATGTAAAAATCTCTTGGTGGAAAATATCAATTCAAATTATGATAATCATATATTTCAGTCTACCATTGTCGAAGATCAAGATGGGAAAAACAATTTGCAAGAAAATATAGAACATGGAGATGAACAAATTGTCTTTTTAGAAGTTTCCGTAGAAGATCTTGATGATTCCAAATATGAAGATAGAATGATTGCTTTGGAAAACCCTAAGTTGGAAGATTGGGGTCACACGAATGAAGGAATTGAGGTTGTTTTAAACATACCTCTAATGGGAAAGATGGACGAACATGTTTATTGCAGCCCAAGGTATGATTTGATTTATCCTACTATTTCTCTACAATATTTATATCATTTTGGAAAATGTTCTAAAGAGGAAGATAAGAACAAGGATGTGATTTGCAACATAGAGAATATGAGTCCATTGATCTCAAATCAAGATTATCTTTGTATATGGGATGATCCAAGTGATAGTCTACCCATATATGATATAAATCAGTTTTCTATAGTTTTGACTTATTCATGCATGGTGGTATGGGACCCTAGTTACTTTTCTAATTAATCACAGAGGGGTAACATTCAAATTTATTTGAAGGCTGGAATAATTGATGAGTTTGATATCATAGTCACAAAGAGAGTATCCATTCTATGTACATGGATAGATAAAGGGCTGATTATAACTTTGAACAAGGGTAAATAATTCTATATTAAGGGTCTAGGAGATGTAATATTTTTTGAGGTTGAAATATTTTTGGGTGATAGACCTTTCATACTTAACAAGGATCCATATTCTTGACATTTATTGGAATGCAATACTTGTGGAAATTGATAGTTCTATGGAGGTAATATACTCATGTTTAGTTGTTTATATTTTGATTTCTCACATACATTTGCAAAAGAGTATGGTGATATAGGGGAAATGGGCAGAAAATTGTTTGTTGATTAAGAGTATGCAGGTTCTGATTTTCCTTGATGGACATCATAGATCTCTATTTACCAATTCACTACTTCTAAATCAGCAAAAGGGATTTTTCAAATATATGCTTCTAGGTTCATCTTTAGAGTGGATGATCCAAAATGTTATTGGTTTCAAACACTCTAAATTTGTAATATATTTTTATTTGGTAATATGCTACTCTCAGTCATCCATTTGCAGAAAGCATGTGAAGTACAAGATCTTTCCTTACAATTTGATTTTGCAATTCATGGAGAATTGGGTGAGAAATTTTGATTTCATTGGTGATGATAATATTTTGAATTCCAATAAGGGTTGGGAAGATTCTTTGGAAAATTTCGATAGATATATTGATGTATGTCAACAACAAGAGTCTTCTAATAAGGCACATTTTTGGGAGTTTGGCATCACACTCTTCACTCACGTTGTTTGTGCACAAAGCATGTTCAAAGGGATTTCACAAAAAGAGTGGGAAGAAGATGAAAAGGTAACTAATTCTCTACATGAAGCTAACATTTCATCTTTCTCACATGGATCTACTATAGTCTATGATGCTACAGGAAAGAGAATTAATTGGATCTCAATGCAAATATGGGAATTTGAGAAACTTGATTACATAAAGTTCAAAGTTTTAGAGGATATATTTGTAGAGTATGATAAAAGGTTTAAAATTAGTCATTCTTTTAAAATATTCAAACATCAATCAACTCTTGATAGTCATGTGAAGAAATACTTTGGATGGAAGATTTCTTTATTTTGGTATTGTGGGTTTGATGAGCTACAAAAATGGGCATTTCAAAGGATGGTAATAGATGACTTCTTCAGAAAGATTGTTTCATGGAATTTTCTTATTTTTCATAGAGGTCATAATATTTCCATCATTTTATATTTTTTTGAGGATGCATTTGTCTCTAACATTCTACAAATATTTGTGAAGGAATACAAGTATAAGCCAATGAATAACTCCCAAGATTTCATCATCTTCCTAAAAAATGAGCTGTTATTTATATTTTGGGTACTCAGAGTACCGTGAAATTGGTATTTTTGCTATATGGTCACTCTATTGCTGCATTTTTGATCCTATAGACCAATCCAAGAGGCTGAAAAAGACTTCTCTCAAATTGAGGTAATATTTGGTTTGGGTCTTTGGTTATGTATTTTCATGATATGAATCTCAACGATGTAGATGTGAATGGAAGAAATTTCTCAAAGGGATGTATTTGTTGTGGTAGAAGATACAATGGTTGTTATAAAAGTCATGTTAGTAGAAAAAATCAGATTCATAGCATTATCAATTGTATTAGAAGTATCAAGTACAAGCTTCATATTGATAGTGTATTTCTTGCTAGAGAACTTAGGCACTATTTATTATGCGAAGATAGATTGATTTGGAAGTGTTTCATGGTGGAGGGTATGTGCGGGATCATGATGGGCCAAAAAGTGGCGATATGATGGGTATGAGTAGGGTATGTGGTTGACGACCTTTTTTTTACCCAAAATTGATGAAATGAAAAGGGTTTTCAGAGGAGATTCTCAGCTTTCCACCAATATAAATTATGCTTTAATTTTAATTTAATAAATAATTATTATTCATTTTCTATTTGAATTACGACTAAAGTCTTGATTGATAGTCTGATTGAAAAACATCTATAGCTTTCAAACGGTATCAAATTTTTTAAATCTGAAGTATGTGTCACATTCTATGCTTCTCATAATATAATATTAAAAAAAAAAAAAATTGAATTTCATGAATTTTTGACCAAGTTAAGGTGGTTAGACATACGATTTTTAATATTTTTTAAAAGTTGTAATTAAAAATTCATAATTAATTATTTACTAAAAACAAATTACAAAAAAATATGCATCACATCAGGACATGAGTCCTCTACTTATATCTAAAATCTTATAAAAAAATATTATCATTTTATTGTGGTTAGGGTGGTCAGACAAACACCTACTTCCTATTTTTTCCCTGAAATTTAAGTGCTACTGCATTGAAATTTCAAATTTTTACCAAATAGATTTTTTTTTAAAATAAACCTAGTACAGTTTAGAAACTACATTCAAGTTTCTACTGATTCTATTCTTACATATTTTTTGAAATAATATAGATAACTTATTCAAATTTTTACATCAAGTTTCCTAACTCTAATTTTTCTGAATTTTTTGCCACTTAAGGGCCTATTTTTTCCATGATGATCCTGCACATACCCTGGAGACATTCAAGAATATCATTAAATCACTTGATTTAGTAGAATATACAATAAGATTATTTTCTACTAACATTTTGAATATTTTATTAAGTGATCAATGCATGCTAGCTAAAGGACTCAAGGAGTTCATAGATTACCATCAGAAGGGCTTGTGGTTGCAATATCAATGTTCAGTTTTTGGTGGAGTACTTAGTGCTACTATATGATGATTGTTTTTCTTATTCATATTTTCTATTACTATTCCAAATCAAATCCTAAATCTACATCAAGTAACCTTCTACCAGAGGCAAAGCTTGAAGTAGTTTGTGATGTATCTTGCAGGGAATGTCCCCATAAATCCAAGGTAAAAGAAGTGATTGATTTTGAGTTGTATATTCACTTTAATGAAGGGTTTATTTTATGTTTAAACC
The DNA here is from genome assembly GCA_007115665.2 of Sequoiadendron giganteum. NCBI lineage: Eukaryota > Viridiplantae > Streptophyta > Pinopsida > Cupressales > Cupressaceae > Sequoiadendron > Sequoiadendron giganteum. The sequence goes on from CM021100.1 coordinate 500,018,589, forward strand.
CTCTTATAGGCTACAATAATCAGATTTATATATTTGAGAAAGATTGCATGAGCTTTTGGTCTAGTTTTCTTGGTGACCATGCACATACACAATTCCAAAAAGGAGTTGAAAAGAGAAGGTTATTGATTCAAAAATATGGAAGGAATAATACAAGACCTCAGGTGATGGGTATGTGTAGGATCATCATGGAAAAACCAGGCCCTTAGGTGGCAATAAAATTCAGAAAATCAGAGTTAGGTAACTTGACGTAAAAATTTGAATAAGTTATCTATATTATTTCAAAAATATGTAAGAATAGAATCTGTAGAAAATTGAATGTAGTTTCTAAACTACTAGGGTTTTTTTTTTTTTTAAAATCTATTTGGTGAAAATTTTAAATTTCAATGCAATAGTACTTAAATTTTAGGGAAAAAATAAGAAGTAGGTATATATCTGACCACCCTAACCACAATAAAATGATAATATTTTTTTATAAGATTTTAGATATAAATAGGGGACTCATGTCCCAATGTGATGCATATTTTTTTATAATTTTTTCCATGTACATGATTAATTATGATTTTTTTATTACAAATTTTAAAAAATATAAAAACTTGTATGTCTAACCACCTTAACTTGGTCAAAACTTCATGAAATTCAATTTTTTTTAATCCTATAGTATGCGAAGCATAGAATGTGACACATGTTTTAGATTCAAAAAATGTGATACCATTTGAAAGCCATAGATGTTTTTCAATCAACCTATCAATCAAGACTTTAGTCGTAATTCAAATAGAAAATGAATTTAATAATAATTTATTAAATTCAAAGTAAAGCATAATTTATATTGGTGAAAATTTGAGAATCTCCTTTAAAAACCTTTTTCATTTCATCAATTTTGGGTAAAAAAAAGTCGTCAGCCACATGGGTCATCATATCACTTAGATATCGCCACTTTTTAGCCCATCATGATCCTGCACATACCCTGATATGGAATAAGAGATTACAAAATTCATACCATATTCATAATATTCTAGAGCAAAGGTATTCTTTCTCAAAAAAATTAGCATGCTTGAGACGAGGATGCAATTTCACACTCTATTTTACAAAATGAAATTTTTGGTCATTTTGGGCATCATTATTTTGGATAATCATTGTTACAATTTCTTGAGGACAAGAAAATTTTGGAAGGGAGGACTTGTCATGTCCCTTTTTCAAAATTTTCCAAAAATAAACATTTACTAAAAATAGTAAGTCGGCAGGCTCAAAATAGCAAATCAGGAGCTCTCGATAGATTTGAAAATAAAATTATGTTTAGTGACTTGGTCATGAATAGAATATTATTTTTTAACCAAAATTTATTTTATATTAATATTTATCTCTACTTGGGTATGGGATCTTCTTCTTGCTTGTTTTTGGCATTTAGTGGCTTATGACAAGCTAGGACAAGTGGCAGCTTGCATTGAAGTAGAATAAATCAATGGACACGTGGAACCAAAGGTTACATGCATTACATGTAAAAGGGAATCTCTCCTTGGTCATGATTTTTGTGTTCCTAACTTGGAAATTGAAGATTTTTCAATAAAACATGAATTTGGGCTTCATTTTGGAGGATTCTTGTTGCAAATTTTGGCTAAATGTTTTCTTTTCTTTAGAGGTTGATAAACTGATGAAGAAAATATCTCCAAGGCTGGTAAACTGAGGGGATTGAGACTGAAAGACATTGGTTCCAAGGTTCTGTAGGTGCAATTTCATCCAAAGATTGCCATTGCGTTGAATGCTCTGCAGTTGGGTAATTTATCTTTAGTTTATTTGTTGGGTTTGTTCCAGTTTGAGTGTGTTTTGGATTTCATTTTGGGTAGTTGTTGTATGCACAAAATATATTTGTATTGGAAGCATTTCTCTCATGTATTTTTCTACCCAAATAAGTGGTTATTTAGTTTAGTGTATTTTGGTGCTTGTTTTGATATACCCGATTTATAGGGGTTTGCTAGTGGAGAAGTGAGTTGTGGTTTCAGGTCTTGGTTTGACTGTAGGTTGCAGAAAATATATCTATATGTATTTTTCTCCATCATATATATTATAGCTCATAGAATTATATTTATTTTGGTGTGTGGTAAGATTTTGATAGCAGTTTGGTGCTTGTTTAGTTTCCACTTTTAGGAGTTTCTATTGTAATTTGTTGCAATTGTAGAATTGTTGTTATCTATTATTTGTGTCAGAAATATATGATGCAATTCCTATGATATCTTCAGTGATACAACATTATATGATAGTTGAACACTTTCTTGATTCATATTTGCACAGTTTGGTGAAGTTTCATTCATGCTCAATTTCATTGTTTGATGCAAATTGCAAACGTAAATGAGATATTATTTTATTGCAAATCTGATTTAATTTCCAGCAAGGGACATTAAAGTTTCTTTGATTCTATAACTTTCCATTGTTCTTCTTGTCTTCAGTCTTTTTTGCATTCTAATATGCATTTGAGCTTTCTCCTTTTTCAAGTTCTAGACCACCTTTTTCTTTAAACTCTTTCTGACCTACAATTAATTCATCAAGCATTGTAGAGTTTGTCTTAAATCTATCCTCATAACCTCTTTCCTTCTCCAAATTTGATCTTATATTTACCACTTCTTCTTCAAGCCTCACACATTCATTCTAGATTTTCTTTCCACCATTGCACTTAGACATTCCTCAATCTTTTTCTTTTCGTCCACTTGCAATTTCAATTCAGTGATGTTCTCATTTCCTTGTTTTAATTATTCATTAACTTCCTTATGCCTTTCTCTTAATTTATTGATCTACTCTCTTAGTTTTCTGATGCACTCATTTGCCTCTTTAAGATTCTCCTTCATATCTCTATTTTCATCTTCAACTTTGTTAAGATCTCCAAAAGAAACTTTGATTTCTTCTTTGTCAATCATGCGGTCTTCTTCTATGTATTCAATAGAAAAAATATTTTCTAGAGGAATAGGATACTTTCTATCAGCCATGTGTTCAAACTTTCAAGATCTTCCCCAAGCAGTCAAGCTCCTTCCAAGGATCCAAGCTCTAATACTAATTGTTGAACACCTAAAATATTGAGAGGGAGGTGAATCAGTATTCCTTTAAACCAATTAAATTTAAATCATCCAATTAACAAAATATAATTAACTAAAATGATGAATGAAATAATGAAGACACACAAAAAATTATGACACATAAACACTAGTATTTTTACGTGAAAAACCAAAAAATGGAAAAAAACACGATGAGGGTTAGCTCAAAATATATTACATCTAGATATAGTATATTATATAAAGGCTCACTGCCAAGTGGACTCACTGTCCAAGTGAACTCACTACCCAAAAAAATATGAGAAAGAAGAAAGAAGGGGTTGCTACGCAACCTATTTGAACTGATACAATAAGATCTATCATATGTTGGATTACAGTTCCAATGAGGTACAAAATAATCTTCATACATATATGAACCAGTACTCTACTCCACTCACAATATGCTCTCTCTATCACACCATACTCATCATCATCATCCTTATCATGCCAAATTCTAAAGTTAATCTCCTATATATATATCCATGTCAAGTGTAACTTCAAGTAGGTCAGCCTAATTAGAAGTAACACACAAAATTAAACATGCCATCCTCAAAATTTTGTATCCACATCTCACATCATAATTCAAAATTTATTTCACCTTAATATAGGTTGAGACAGACCTAATATAGATCCTGGACATAAGATAAAGTTACTTTATTGTCCTCCACAAAACATCAAAATGTTAGGTTGGCCCAAAATGAGACCTAAACATAAAACCTTCATATGTACATACAATTTGCCATACATGTGACTTTAAACTCAATATTCCTTTGAATTGCCACTCATTCGACATCTAATAGATTATTTTCATCATCGTAGAACAAAATAATTATCCATGAGGAAATGCAAAATCTCCCACACTAATACACAGTACAAGGAATGACTGCAATATACAAAGTTTAACTCTATCATTCATAACTTTCAAAATACTTCACAAAATGTCACCAAATCTTGAATGTAGATGCACCTGATGATCTCAAAACTATAGTTAGAATTGCATAGTGATATATCAACTTGCGATGGAGTGCGGACCTAAAAACTAATACACTAGACCACAATACTGTTAGAAGGAATACTTAGCCAAATTCTTATATAACCATATTTTTCAGATCAACTTGTTTTGTTCGAATGTCTTCAAGAATGCTTCCAAGCCATGTGCTAGAATGGTCATAAAAATTTTGACATCAATGACAATACTAGATCATACAATATATGCACCTCATGCTCATGTTGCCAAACATCATCAACAATGACAAACTTCCAATAGTCTTTCTCTTTCTTCCAACAGGATGATAGTCATTAGTGATCCATTTAGCATCTTAGAATTTTACCCAAATTAGTGTCTTCCACTACAATATGAGATAGGAATTGGAACTTAAAATTAATAAAATTTAATAATTTTTTAGAGAATCATAAATGCATAAAACTATTATGTATAGATTTATAAACATCAAATTCTTAATAAATCACAACCCATAACTTAAATAATCTCTCATCTATTGTTGCACATGAGAACCATGTATCATTTTAGCCTTAATAGCTATATTCATATATGGACATTTTATGGGAAAATTGAAGACTAATTTGCATATAATATGGAATTTGATCCATCATTGGTATACCCCAATTACATATTGAAGTTAGAACAAATAACTTCATATACCAAGTAAACTCAAAATAAAAAGATAAGACGTATATTATTATGATTTAAATTTTTTATTATATTTTATTTTCAAATTAGATTATGATATTAATAAACTCTACGATAAATAAATTACTTGATCAAAGCCTCCCTAAAGAGTATGAGCTCATCAATTGTATAACTTCATATAATAAGTAAACTGAAAATAAAAAAGATAAGATGTAGATTATTATGATTTAAATTTTTTGTTTTCTGAAGAGGGTAGAAGTTGGAGAAATTTTTTATATTACTAATACCTAATTAAGGTATAATTGACCTTTGTAGCTCTTAGTCCTCCAAAAATTGCTTTATGGACACCTAAGATAAAAAAATCCAATTTATTGTTCATTTAATTTCCTACATAATAATATGTTTGCATGGGTTTTGGACATAAAATTTAATGAATGGTGACAACCAATTTTTTATTGTAAGTTCATGTGTAGAAAACTACTAGATTACCAAAGGAAATAGAGAAAGGGATATAATAAATAGTAGGAAGGTGGTTATTCCCTAATCACACTTGGATTTGAGTTGAAGGAGATTCATTGATGTCTTGATTCTTCCATGGCATGTTTCTTCATTCTCCTAATTGAACTAAATGCAAGTGTATTTTTGTGAATCTTTCTCTTTGCTTAAAATTTTGAAGGAAAACACATTTTCTAACTCTCCTTAGAAAAATGTGGAAACTAATATCCCACATTTTCAAGATTGGATGAGATTCCTAACTTTCTTGTAGATTATAAACCATTAATTTTAGGTCATGAAAAGTTTGTGGATATAGAATGAAAGGTAATTTTAAAAATAATTACTTAAATGATAAATAATTGGAAGAAAATAAGTCATATTATTGAAATCCCTCATGAATAAACAAGTGACTAACAAGATGGTCAAAGAATTTAGGGACGATCCCATTCCTACTAAGCTTAAGTTATCTTGAGCACTATATGTGTTGACCAGTGATGTGGCATGACTATTCATTGTTGGATAGCCTTAACAACCACTACTTATTCCATAATAGAATCTCACCTCATTGTCATTGTTACCATTGTGATTAGACTTAAAAGTATGCCCACTTTCAAAGAGATAAAATTCATGTAATCAATACACTCTAAAATACACTTATTCTAAAAATAAAATGTGATGCTCATATAAAACGAACTATCACATTCTATTACAATCCAATAATTTCAAAATTATAGTTGTTAACCCTATCTATTGCTAATTCAAATGCAACTCATTTGAAGGATATCATGTAGGCACATCAACTGCTCTAAGGTGAGTCTATGCCTCTTTTTTAAATTAGGGTTTTGATCTCATAGGGTAGACATGTATTTTATTTATAAAATGAGGAAATTCATGTCTATTCAAAACTCTTTGTTTCCCATTTTAGATCTCTAAGACTGATTCAAGAAGGAAAAATGATGGTGATTAAAATTTTGATTGTATGGTTTTATCAAAATGAATGTGATTTGAAAATACAATCTTTTCATCTCAAGTGAAATGACACATTAACATTATCAACCCCTATAATTTACCATATAATATAATAGAGTTCATGAACTATTCAAGAAACCACATAATATGTTGAAGAATTTCCATATGCTTCAAAAGAGGCCCACATTCATTATAATACAACATAAATTCAACCTATCCAACCCTAGATATATGTAGAGAAAAATTTACTTGTACGAAGTCCATTCTACAAAAAGTAATTATCATTTTTATCATTCCAAAGGGTGATATTGGTTTCAATACTTTAGCTTAAAGGAGGAGGATATAAATGGAAAAACTTGTTACGGAAAAAACAAAGGAAGACATCCTCAATTTCATATATAGATAAAGAGAATGAACCAAGAAGAATTGATATTGGAAAACTATAAAAAATGACAGTATGAATAAATGTTTATGATTTTTTTTTATTTTGTATCCATCCCTATTTGTTAGTAGAGAAATTCATACATGTTTGAAATCTTATTCCATAGAAATTGATCACCCTATTTTTTATAAACCAACATAAATTCAACATCTAATCCTAGCTATTAGTAGAAAAATCATGCCTATTCAATAGCTCATTCCATGGAAAGTGATTAAAATTTATCCAATAGCAAAGTCTTTCCACTCTCTATACACATCTTGTACAAATAAAATAATTATTTTCCTCTTCTTCACAACAAATGAATGAATTTTGTACATTAGAGAAATGCAAAATTGTTTTCACTATAATAATATGTAAAGAATCTACAATAAAAATTGAAATATACCCTCCAAACTATATTATAAAAAAAAATCAATATATTACATTTAAACTACAATAAATGAAAGATCTATGAAGGACTCCTACATCTATGAGAAAGTGCAATACTTTTAATTCCAATTTAGTTTCTGGTTAGTTTCATTATTTAGCATGTGTGGAAATAACAATATCTTGCTACATCTCCACCAAGGCATCACCCATGGTATCTTTTATATAAGATACTTAATTGCTATCTTCTTTATGTTTTTGTGTTGTGGGGGTGGCTCTATTTCGCGTATTTTCAAGGTCAAGAAGTAGCAAAAATGCCATAAGTTTTCACATTCATCTATGAGTCGGAAAGGTAAGGGAATTTGCTTGCATGTTTTGCCATCATCACAAGAAAATGTGTGTTTTTGAAGCAGGCTTTTTGCTCTGAATTTTTTTAATGTAAATTGAGATTGCATTTGCAATTTATAGGGTTGTTGGTTATGTGATTTTAATCTACTCAATTTCTATGAGGCATTCTACGAGACCACATTTCTTTGAGGCATTTTGTCGAAGAGTTCGCGTGACTTGTCTATGCTTTCACTTTTTGTATACATATTTACTAGAGCATAAGCAGCTACATCATCTTACCAAATTCCTCTAGCCTTTATGCTTTGATGCATGCCCATACACTACTCCAAACTCTCATCTTGGCGCAGGCTAGGAGGATGCCGCTAAAGGTTGTAGAGGCTGGGTTCACACTTACCAATTACATTTGCTTGAAATGAACGTTTCTAAAGCCTTTATTAAAAATTCCATTTTGTGCATATTCTACAATCATGGCATTCCATGAAACTGCATTTCTTTGATGCATTCGGTTAAACAGCCCACGAACCTTGTTTATGCCTCCACATTGAAAGCATGCCTACTAGACTATTTTCAACTACATCTGATAAAATCCGCCTATCCCTTATGCTTTTAAGGATACCTAAACCCTGTTCCAATGCTCCCAATTTGGCACAGGCTGGGAATACACTAGAAAATGTATTCCCTTGGGTTGGAGACCTTTTTGTTGCATACGGTGAAATAGTGTGTCACATATAGATTTCATTTGATTAATTAAATACAATTAGTAAACATGATGTCACTATTTAAATTGAAGTTAAATGATTATTTTAATGAAAGTTAAATTCAAATTCAAATTGAAATGAAATTGAAATTGAAATGCAATTACCATGATTTGAAATGCTTTTATATTTAATTTGGGGTTTTTCATTGCTAATGTAAACTTGAGTGCAAGTGAACACAGGAACAGGTGAACGTGATTGAAGGTGAGAACAACGATCAGGTAGAGTCGTTTAGCCGATTGAAATTTATAAGTAAGATGAAATCTCACACACTCACTTAGATAATATTTTTAATGCATTTTGTGTTTATCATGTTTGCAAATTTTAAATCTAGTTTTAATGTAATTTCTCAAAATTTGTGAAAAGTGCATGTTGATTTAAAATGATGATTTTGTTAATTTGAGGAAATTGATTTAAATTAAATGATTGGATTGCTTGTTTATATATATTATTATTGTTTGAAAATACGATGCATGTATTTCAAAATTTAAATGGAATTGGTTTTTATTTCAAAATTTAATAAAATTTAAATTTATAAAGTGTTTTATAAATTTAATTGTTTTTAATTGAAAATATGAAAGAAGAAAAGATTTAACAATTAGAAATTGAACAAAAATCTAAAATGGAGTAATTGGAAACAAATTGAAAACAATTTAGAAAACAAATTTATGTTCAAATTGAACTTGGCATTCAAATCAAACTTCAGTTAACGAATTGAAGAAATATCTTCAATCAAATTGAAAAGCAATCAGATTTTAAATACTTGGAATTTGAGTTTTGAACTGGAGATCAATCATATTTTTTTGATCTCATTTTTCTTGATAACTCCAACAATGCATGAAAGAAGCAGGATATATACAGGAAGAATTTCGAAATTGGAAAAAAAAAAGAGAAAAATCTGTTTATGGTGTTCTTGAGCATAAACAAAATATGACAGAGTATTATTGAAAGGAGGAATTTTTGGTTTGTATTCCTATTTTGTTTTGGATCTTACCTATCCATGCAGCCAGTAGTAGAGAGAAGGAATACAGAGGGGGGCTTACATCCTCTCACATCCCACGCATAGGAAGGAAGGCAGTGAGGCGGCCAAGAAGGCACACTCAGCCTCTAAGTCCCCTCACACTTTACGCAGCCAGGGAAAGGTCTCAACTTTCCACGCATATAGCAGGGAGAGGACTCTCCAAACCCACACGGCCTGTTTAGAAGGCATGCATAGGGTTTGCTAAGGCATAAGGAAGGACTCCATACACCCTCCATATGCAGTAGAATCCTCTTGATTTTCCCATGCAAGAAGAGGGAATAAGGAAAGGGTGCGGCCAGGGATTGGCTCCCCATTCCTCTCCACACACACAGAAGAATAAGGTGCGGTATGTTCTCAAGGAGATCACACATGCGCCCAAGCAGCAAGGAGACACCAACAGGAAGATAAAAGCCAGTTGAAAGAAGGTATAACACAGTGATTGAACAACATTCAAACAAAGGAGAAAGATACTGGAGGAATTTCACAAAATTCATTTCCAAAATTTAAAGAGGTAGGATCCTTGAATTGATAAAAACAAAAACATGAATAGAGAAAGATAAATGAAATAGATATGTTAGTATGTTGATTTTTAAACAAAACTATTTCTATTAGTTTGAATTCATATATTTAGTTAAAATTTAAAAGAGAATTTTTGTTTAATTAATTTAGAAAAGAATGATCTACAAATTTGTTTGCAAATCTATTTTACATTTTGTAGAAATTTCAAACGAAAAAAACTGTAATTTTTCCAGAATAGTTTGAATTTTGAAACAGAAGATTTTTAGGAAAAAATTTATTGAAATCATAAATAAAACAGTTGATTAAATTTAGGGAGAATTTCAAAACAGAAAACAACTTTTAAATTTAGATTCAAAAAGGATCTTAAACATAAAACTTATTACTTTTGTTGACAGAAAATTGTAGTTGAAATTGGTTTGGAAAGAAATCAGACTGAAAATAATTTGATAGAATAACTTTTAAATTTTAACATTATTTTGAAACAGAGGTATTTAAACAATGAATTTTTGTCATTGAAACCCAAAACAGTCAAAACAGAAATAAAAAATGAGTTATTTTAAATCTGTTTGAAAAATTAGTTATTTATTTTCTGAAAGTATGTAAAACAGAAAATAAACCATTTAAATTTAAATACGATTTACTTAGAAACAACAAAAACGAGCTTGAACAGTATTAAATAGATGAGTACAATAACGAATGAACATGTTCTCTTTTATGATTGTTTTTATATGTATTTAATTTGCATACTGGAGATACACCTTCATTATTTTTTATTATTTAATTTACTCTATTTAATATTAATTTAATGTCATTAATGGATTAAAACGATGAAAAGAACAACTTTCAAATTGTTTTCACTTCAAACAAGTTTTCAGTTTTACTGTTTTTAAAAGATTGTATTTGACTATTTAGACCATGCATGCTTGATAAATGATTGCATATGTTATGTTTTTGGGAAAGTTACCTTCTGGGACGGGTGTCGAATATGGGTTATTAGAGAGTGTAGTTTTGCTTTTCCAAAACTGCTTTATTTGTCATGCATGACATTTTACTTGGCCAAGTAACTTAAGGACCATTGAAATATATGGATTTATTGAACTCTCTACCATATCCTAGTATCGAACTTGCTTATTTCTTAAATGATTTAGATAAATGAAAATGCTTGTGGTATTACTAGTTATACTAGGCACGCACCAGATTCCATCTTGCTCATAGACTGCTTTTTGCTAAGCAATTCGTGCAGGGTCAGGTATTTCTTAAATCACAAAGGAATTCTGGGGAAGCGTAAGCTTTGAGGTTGGGTGGAAAAAGCGCCTGATCCTTGTTCTCTTCTTCTTTATGAAGATTAGCTATTGGATTGAAGATCAAAGGATGTCATCTTCTTTTATGTTTAATAATTTATTGAAATATGAATTGAAGAGCTTAAGGTGACTGAATGCCTAAGTCTCGAAATGTAACTGATATTAATATCTTCTATTGTATTATTATGAAAATTGTGCCATATGACACATGAATGTTTTTAGACTAGAATTGTACATGAATCTATCTTCTCAACCTTATGTCGTTGTTTGGAATCGACTGAATTTTAATGATGTCTGAATGAATGAGTAGTCGACTTTATTTTGAATATAAATGATTTTTTTTAAAGTATTTTTCGATGTTTGTTTTAAAGAGTTCCGCTCTTTACATTTGGTATCAAAGCCCTAGGTTTAAACACTAGGGTCCTTTGTCCATTACACTAAACAAACATTCCTTGATGCAGGAATTGTGATACATAATGGGTACAAGAGGTAAAGGAGTTGTTGCAAGTAATGAGAATGGCAGGTTGGATCAGATTCTCAGTCTCTTGAATCAGCAGGGTTCCCGAATGGATAATATGGAACAGGAAGTTCGAGGTGTCAGAGAAGGACAAAACCCTCATAACAAAATTCCCCACAATCATGAGCAACCTAATAATGGCAATCCAAGGGTTGAATTACCAAATCCTCAAGCAAGGATTGAAGGGGAGTTGGCGAAAGATTTGAAAAGGGTAGCACCGCCCAAGTTTGATGGTAAAACAATAGGTGATGGAGTTGAAGCCTGGGTTATTGAGATGGAAAAATACTTTTAGCTCAGGAATATGTCCAATGAGACCAAGGTAGTTTGGGCTGCATATCATCTTACTGGAAAAGCTGCTACTTGGTGGGATAACGAGAAGACTGAGAAGAAGTTACTACCAAGTGGGACTACATGGGAAGTGTTCTTGCAAATTTTCAGGAAGAGGTGGCTTCCACAACTGTTCTTTGATAGGAAGATGACAAAGTTCCAGAATCTGACACAGGGTGGTCTGACAGTTACTCAGTACTGGGAGAGGTTCACTAATCTCCTGAAGTACATACCACAATATCAGATAGATGAACGGTTTCATATTCAAAAATTCATCCTAGGATTGAGGCCACAGATTGGAGCTAATGTGGATATTCATAATCCATTGATGATGGATGAGGTCTTTGAGAAGACCATAAAATAGGAACAGAAGCTGCAACAGGTGGAAAACTATAGGAAGAGTGTTAATGCTAAATCTGGTTTTGGAAACAGGAAGTTCCAAAACAATAACAACAATAACCAGAGGGGTAACAACAATAATCAGCAAATCAAGAATTTGAAAAGGGGAAAAAACACTCAAGATAAAGGAGAAGGTAGCTATGGTGGAAACAAGAAAGTAAACAATAATAACACCAACTTCTCCAATATCAGGAACAGGACAGGTGGTCATCCAGGGCCACGAGGTGGATGCTATAATTGTGGAGGAGATCACTATGCCTCCAATTGCACTCATCATATAGGAGGTCAGTGAGGTGGTAATGATCGGCGAGCACCACAACACCAGATACATGCAGTGATTGACAACCATCAAGAAGACTTTCAGGCTACACCTATTCAGATGTCGGGTAAGCTTTTTGGACAATCGGTTTCTATTTTGATAGACACAGGAGCTACTGAATGCTTTATTGATCCTAAAGTAGTTGCTAAATTACCTATTAGACCTGGTTTTATGTCACATTCATGGATGGTTCAGTATAGAAATCAAGTAGAGAAGAGGGTAGATACATGTTTATCATGCAGCGATTTAGAATTACCTAACTTCCAAACCCAAGTTAACCTTTATGTAGCACCGTTGGGTTCTTATGATGTGATCTTAGGGATCAATTGGTTAACTGAGCATAAAGCCATAGTGAGTTGTGAGGACAAGGTTGTGAGTTGTTTGGATGATTTTGGACATCCAATTGAGGTTTTAGGATCTCGAGAGCCTCTAGAGTTGAGACATATCTCAGCTATGCAGCTAAAGAAAGCACATCGGAAAGGATGTTCCATTTTTTCTATTTTGGTTAGTGACTTGAATAATGTCCAACAGAGACCAGAGGACTATCCACTTCTCAAGGAGTTCTTGTATATCTTTCTAGAAGAACTTACTAAATTACCACCAAAGAGAGAATTTGATTTCTCAATTGAACTGTTACCTGGAACAGTGTCTCAATCTAAAGCTCCTTATAGAATGACTACTATAGAGTTGTATGAACTGAAGGTTCAATTGCAAGATTTGTTGAAACAAGGATTTATTAGACCGAGTGTATCTCCATGGGGTGCACTGGTAATCTTCATTAAGAAGAAAGATGGGACCTTGCGACTATGTATTGATTACAGGATGTTGAACAAGGTTACTATCAAGAATAGGTATCCTTTACCCAGGATAGATGAGCTATTTGATCAGATGAAGGGGGCCACAGTTTTTTCTAAGATTGATCTTAGATCAGGTTACCACCAGTTGAGGATTAAGGATGAGGATATTCCGAAGATAGCTTTTAGAATTTGGTATGGACACTACGAGTTCACCGTGGTACCTTTTGGCCTAATGAATACTCCAGCGGCATTCATCAACCTCATGAACAGTATCTTGAGAGACCGTTTAGATGATTTTGTGCTTATATTCATTGATGATATTCTGATTTACTCTAAAACAAAAGAGGAACATGAGAAGCACTTAAGAATAGTCTTGCAATGACTAAGATATCGAAAGCTTCTTGGTAAGTTTTCAAAGTGTACTTTCTTTCAAAAGAAGGTTCACTATTTGGGGCATGTCATATCTTCTGAGGGAATCTCAATTGATCCTACAAAAATAGAGGCAATTGTAGATTGGCCAACACCACGAAGTGTTACTGAAGTTCGTAGTTTCATGGGACTTGTAGGATACTACAAGAAATATGTGGAAGGGTTTTCTAGGATTGCAACACCTATTACTTCTCTTCAGAAGAAGGGAAAGAAATATGAGTGGACATAGAAGTGTGAGGAAGCATTTCAGATTCTTAAACAGAAGTTGACATCGGCACCAGTGTTGACTATATCGGATCCTAATGGGCACTTCATAGTGATTACAGATGCATCAGGTGAAGGTGTAGGAGTTGTGCTAATGCAGGAAGGGAAAGTGGTTGAATATGAGTCCAGGAAACTAAAATAGTATGAGTTGAATTATGCACCACATGATCTTGAGCTTACAGCTATTGTTTATGCACCGCAGATGTGGAGACATTATCTCCTAGGGAAGCCATTTGAGCTTCAGACAGATCATTTAGGACTTAAGTACATCTTCACATAGCCAAACCTCAATGTGAGATAGAGGAGGTGGCTTGAGTTCCTGAGTGAGTATGATTTTGGTATTGAGTATATCAAAGGTAAGGAAAATAGGGTTGTAGATGCTCTTAGTAGGAGAAGACATCTCTCTGCTATGCTGACCACAAGGTCAAATTTTAGGCAACAAGTGTTGCAGTATCTTCCAGGAGATGAGCATTATGACAGGGTTAGGAAATCCTTAGAGGCGGATCCTTCAAATCATAGATTTGATGGATATGTGATGGATTTTGATGGTATTGTCAGATATCAGGGAAGGATGTATATCCCCGAGGGTGGAGATTTGAGGAAGTTGATTCTTGAGGAAGTTCATGATGCACCTTATTCAGGGCATCTAGGAGTTAGAAAGATGGTGGCAGAGTTGAAGGCTTTGTATTTTTGGCCTAAGCTTAAGAAAGATGTCATGGAGTACGTGGCTAGATGTTTGGAATGCCAGCGATATACCTAAGTATAAGTGGCAAGTAATCAGTATGGTTTTCATCCAAGGATTACCTTTGAGAAGGAATAGGCATGATACCATCTTAGTAGTTGTTGATAAACTGACGAAGGTTTCACATTTCATACCTGGAAATCTGAAAGATGGATCATTGACTTTTATGAAGAAATTTGTGCAATAGATATTCAGATTGCATGGTGTACTAGAGACCATTATTTCTGATAGGGATACCAGGATGACATCTAAGTTCTAGACTACACTGAATGCAGCTTTGGGAACTAAATTGAGTTTTAGTTTTGCTTATCACCCACAAACTGATGGCCAAACTGAAAGGGTCAATCAGGTTGTTGAGGATTTGTTGAGGATGTACTGCATGGATCAGAAGTACAAGTGGAAGGAATATTTTCCATTGGTTGAGTTTTCCTACAACAACTTATTTCATGCATCTTTGGGTATGGCACCTTTTGAGGCACTTTATGGATGGAAATGTCGCACATCCATCAATTGGGACAAGATGGAAGACAGGATCATTATTGGTCTAGATATGCTCAAGGAAATGGATGAGCAAATGAAGTTGATCAAGGGTAGGTTGAAGGAAGCAACTGATAGACAGAAGAGCTATGTTGATAGGAACAGGACTTTCAGACAGTTTGTTGTAGGAGATAAAGTGTTTTTGAGGATTAAGCCTCATAAGAGCTCTATCTTATTTGGGAAATCATCAAAGTTGGAACCAAGATTTGTGGGACCATTTTATGTACTAGAATTTATTAATCCAGTTGCATATAGACTAGCATTACCACCTACTCTAGCTCGACTCCATAATGTTTTCCATGTTTCTTTGTTGAAACCATATCATCGTGATGCATCTCATATTCTTGATTGGCATTCATTACAGGTACAGGATCCAGGTGTGGTGCTAGTGGATCCCATCTGAATCCTAGACAGGTGTAGCATTAAGCTACATAACAGAGATAGTACTCAGTACAAGGTCCAGTGGGACTAGTATATTGAGGATAGTGCTACATGGGAGGATTCTGAGATGATAGACCGTCATTTTCCTCATTTTCTTTCATAGATTAGTATTTGCTTTATGCAGAGATACTTGATACTCTGGTTTTTGAATCACATGTTGTGAACTTTGATAGCATGGATGCTACTATTATTGTTTATGCTTATGTTTGAGAACTATGTTGTTAGTTACTATTTCATTATGATCGAGATACTATGTTTTACCTATTGTGATACTATGTTTACTGATTGGGATAGTATGTTTTATGGATGGTGATGTTATGCTTATTGAATAGTTAATAATACATCGAGATGATGTCTCTTCCAATAGGGGAAGGATGTCACGTATAGATTTCATTTGATTAATTAAATGCAATTAGTAATCATGATGTCACTATTTAAATTGAAGTTAAATGATTATTTTAATGAAAGTTAAATTGAAATTCAAATTGAAATGAAATTGAAATTGAAATGAAATTACCATGATTTGAAATGCATTTATATTTAATTTGGGGTTTGTCATTGCTAATGTAAACTCGAGTGCAAGTGAATGCAGGAACAGGTGAACGTGATTGAAGGCGAGAACAACGATCAGGTAGAGTCGTTTATCCGATTGACGTTTATAAGTAAGATAGAATCTCAGACACTCACTTAGATAATATTTTTAATGCATTTTGTGTTTATCGTGTTTGCAAAATTTTAAATCTAGTTTTAATGTAATTTCTCAAAATTTGTGAAAAATGCATGTTGATTTAAAATGATGATTTTGTTAATTTAAGGAAATTGATTTAAATTAAATGATTGGATTGCTTTTTTATATATATTATTATTGTTTGAAAATACGATGCATGTATTTCAAAATTTAAATGGAATTGGCTTTTATTTCAAAATTTCATATAATTTAAATTTATAAAGTGTTTTATAAATTTAATTATTTTTAATTGAAAATATGAAAGAAGAAAAGATTTAACAATTAGAAATCAAACAAAAATCTTAAATGGAGTAATTGGAAACAAATTGAAAACAATTTAGAAAACAAATTTATGTGCAAATTGAACTTGGCATTCAAATCAAACTTCAGTTAACGAATTGAAGAAATATCTTCAATCAAATTGAAAAGCAATCAGATTTTAAATACTTGGAGTTTGAGTTTTGAACTGGAGATCAATCATATTTTATGGATCTCATTTTTCTTGATAACTCCAACAATGCATGAAAGGAGGATATATGTAATATAGGAAGAATTTTGAAATTGGAAAAAAAAAGAGAGAAAAATCATTTTTTGGTGTTCTTGAGCATAAAAAAAATATGACAGAGTATTATTGAAAGGAGGAATTTTTGGTTTGTATTGCTATTTTGTTTTGGATCTTACCTATCCAAGTAGCCAGTAGTAGAGAGAAGGCAGACAGAGGGAGGCTTACATCCTCTCACATCCCACGCACAGGAAGGAAGGTAGGGAGGCGGCCAAGAAGGCACACTCAGCCTCTAAGTCCCCTCACACTTTACACAGCCAGGGAAAGGTCTCAACTTTCCACGCATACAACAGGGAGAGGAATCTCCAAACCCACGCAGCCTGTTTGGAAGTCATGCGCAGGGTTTGCTAAGGCACAAGGTAGGATTCCACACACCCTCCATATGTAGCAGAATGCTCTTGCTTTTTCCATGGAAGAAGCAGGAATAAGGAAAGGGCACGGCCAGGGACTGGCTCCCCATTCCTCTCCATGCACACAGAAGAATAAGGCGCGGCCTATTCTCAAGGAGATCACACTCTCCACACATGCACCCAGGCAACAAGGAGACACTAGTAAGAAGATAAAATCCAGCTGAAAGAAGGTATAACACGGTGACTGAACAACATTCGAACAGAGGAGAAAGATACTAGAGGAATTTCAGAAAATTCATTTCCAAAATTTAAAGAGGTAGGATCTTGGAATTGATAAAAACAAAAACATGAATAGAGAAAGATAAATGAAATAGATATGTTAGTATGTTGATTTTTAAACAAAACTATTTCTATTAGTTCGAATTCATATATTTAGTTAAAATTTAAAAGATAATCTCTATTTAATTAATTTAGAAAAGAATGATCTACAGATTTGTTTGCAAATCTATTTCTTTACATTTTGTAGAAATTTTTAAACGAATCAAACTGTATTTTTTCCAAAATAGTTTGAATTCTAAAACAGAATATTTTTAGGAAATTTTTTATTGAAATCACAAATAAAACAGTTGATTAAATTTAGGGAGAATTTCAAAACAGAAAACAACTTTTAAATTTAGATTCAAAAAGGGTCTTAAACAAAAAACTTATTACTTTTGTTGATAGAAAATTGTAGTTGAAATTGGTTTGGAAAGAAATCAGATTGAAAATAATTTGATAGAATAACTTTTAAATTTTAACATTATTTCGAAACAGAGGTATTTAAATAGTGAATTTTCGCCATTGAAACCCAAAACAGTCAAAACAGAAATAAAAATGAGTTATTTTAAATCTGTTTGAAAAATTAGTTATTTATTTTCTGAAAGTATGTAAAACAGAAAATAAACCATTTAAATTTAAATACGATTTACTTAGAAACATCAAAAATGAGCTTGAAGAGTATTAAATAGATGAGTACAATAACGAATGAACATGTGCTCTTTTATGATTGTTTTTATATGTATTTAATTTGCATACTGGAGATACACCTTCATTATTTTTTATTATTTAATTTACTCAATTTAATATTAATTTAATGTCATTAATGGATTAAAACGATGAAAAGAACAACTTTCAAACTATTTTTGCTTCAAACGAGTTTTCAGTTTTACTGTTTTTAAAAGATTGTATTTGATTGTTTAGACCATGCATGCTTGATAAATGACTGTGCATGTTATTTTTTTGGGAAAGTTACCTTCCGGGACAGGTGTCGAATATGGGTTATTAGAGAGTGTAGTTTTTCTTTTCCAAAACTGCTTTATTTGTCGTGCATGACATCTTACTTGGCCAAGTAACTTAAGGACCATTGAAATAGATGGATTTATTGAACTCTCTACCATATCCTAGTATCGAACTTGCTTATTTCTTAAATGATTTAGAAAAATAAAATGCTTGTGGTATTACTAGTTATACTAGGCACGCACCAGATTCCATCTTGCTCGTAAACTACTTTTTGCTAAGCGATTCGTGCAAGGTCAGCTATTTCTTGAATGACAAAGGAATTCTGAGGAAGTGTAAGCTTCGAGGTTGGGCGGAAAAAATGCCTGATCCTTTTTCTCATCTTCTTTATGAAGATTAGCTATTGGATTGAAGATCAAAGGATGTCATCTTCTTTTATGTTTTATAATTTCTTGAAATATGTATTGAAGAGCTTAAGGCGACTGAATGCCTAAGTCTCAAAATGTAACTGATATTAGTTCTATTGTATTATTATCAAAATTGTGCCATATGACACATGAATTTTTTTACACTGGAATTGTACATGAATCTATCTTCTCGACCTTATGTCATTGTTTGGAATCAACTGAATTTTAGTGATGTCTGAATGAATGAGTAGTCAACTTTATTTTGAATATAAATGATTTTATTTAAACTATTTGTCGATGTTTGTTTTAAAGAGCTCCTCTATTTACACATTGCAACTCCCTCGAGACTCTTTATGGCATCCACTGAACTTTCGCAGCTACACAGGAATAGCGTTTGAAATTTGAGTTTGAAATTCTTCACGCATGGGAACAGCGTTTGAGATTTGAATTTGAATTTCTTCACACGTGGTAATAGTGTTTGAGATTTGAGTTTGAATTTCTTCACATGCAAGAACAGTGTTTGAGATTTGAGTTTGAATTTCTTTACGCGCAGGAACAATGTTTGAGATTTGAATTTGGTTTTCTTCATGCATGAGAAAGTGTTTAAAATTCGAATTTGGTTTTTTTCATGCACGGGAACTATTGACCGCCCACTAGAACACTCTAAGCGGTCAACACTTATAGAGTGTGTTGGTTAAGCCACTATACCTTACTTCGTCCTTGGGTTTCCCAAATTCTTCATTCAACTGATATAAATTGCTTTTCGTTTGCTTAGTTTTAATCAAGAAGATCATAATTGAGCCATAATTTTGAGTGTATTCATAAGCTTGTCGACTCTAGCCTTGCATTGTTCATTGTTATTCCAGAATGGGTAAAAACAATTGTTGTTGCTTACACAGTCCTACCTTAGATGATGAGGAGAATGCCCTTCCTTAGGTAGAAAACTCCTTAAATGCAGAGGAAAATGCCCCTCCTCGGGTGGAAGTAAGCTCCATAAATGATGAAGAGAATTCCACCCTGATTCCTCAAGGGGAAGATGTGAAAGATGAAGTTAAAATCATTGCACTTCTCAAGGTGAAAGACGTCAGCAATCTTGACGAAGTAATCTCTTTCATTGAGGCACGCTTGAAGGCCATTCCTATTGATAAGGTGTTTATAATTGATCATTTGTTTATTATGGACAAGTTACTTGCAATTTATCCTAAGTTTTTTTCATATCTATTATGTGTTTTCTTTAAAAAATATGCTAGTTTATACTTGATAATAAACAACATACCTGTTTGATTGTAAACATACCTATCATTGTTATTGCAGGTAGAAGAGAGAACGTCTGGAGCAGAGACTAATGCTACTTCAACTGGAGTAGCTTTTTCCATCAAATGTGGCTACTATTTCATAAAAAATATACTCAACCATGCTCACAAACAATCCTCCAAGGTATTAAACTACCATTTGTGCCTCAAAAATTCACGGTTCAAATGTCATGTGTTGATTATTATTTTTGTGCTAACTATTTATACCAGTCATAAGTTTTATGGTTTAAGCATTGAAATCTGATATTATATATTGACAGATCTTAAGTGGGGAAACTCGGAAGGCAGTTATTGCTATATTGAAAGGAATAGCTCAGATCAATTGGGTTGTAACGGGACTTGGATTGTGGCCTATGTGTTGGATCAAATGGACAAAATCTCCACCAACAAGAAAGAATGTGTTCAATTTTTGCATTATATATGTGGCTTGGCCAAACAAATTAAGCAACTAGACAGCCATTTAAACCAAGAAAAGTTGAGAGACGTGGTTGCTTTCATTGTAAATGGATCTTTCTTTTGTATTTCACGAATGCAGTCTAACAATTTGTCCAGGTAAATAATTTCTTTCATCTTCTTAATAGACTAGCTAAAATAGTCAAATGCAAACAATGATAAAATTGTAGTGGGTACAGGTTTTTCTCTGCATCAATGGATGCAGAGGAGTTAAAGAGTCTTCAATCTCAGTTGGCCAATACTTATCCAAACCTTACATTAGATGTTGTAATACAAATATTGAATTGGATTCCTATCACTCTCCCTCCCACACAAGGAGAGACCCAAATGCAAGTATTCTTATTATGTTTCTAGTTTAGAATCCTTCATATAAATTATTTTTTGAAATTATTTTGTTTCAAACTATACATTTGAACATCGAAAAGATTTAATTATTTTAAAAAGATTCTCCATAAAAACTAAACAATTATTGACCATAAATAACACTTAAATAATCTAATGATATCAAGTTTCCACAATCTATAATGTTTAGCTGAGTGTTATTTTTCCTCCTTGCTCTCTGCTCTCATCCTGATGATGGATCATGGGGAGTGTGATCTAAAACGTTGATGCAAAAAATTCACACACAATCAAATCTAGAAATCACTCAGCTAAACTTAAATAATCTTTTAAACTTTCAATTTTCATGTTATTTAGAATAATTCCGAGCTTCCAAAATATTTAAGGGATGCTGACATTGATATAAAGGGTTCCTTAAGATGAACCAAAAACTGTTTATCGAAAAAAATATTTTGAAATTAATTAAAACTAAATATATAAAAAGTTCTTTAAATCTTTAAAAAACAAATTCAAACATAATTATAAGTTAAAACCAGTCCCTTAAGCTATTATTTCTATGAAAATTTTAAGTGAAGGTTGTATTTTTTCACATTGATTTTAAGGTTTTAAAGGGATATAATATATTGTTTTCTGAATTCTCCGCCTTTTAGTGAACTGAAAAATACTGTATTCGGTAATCATGATCTAAACTAAGAAAATTTAAGCTGGATTTTTTTATGATATTTTGAAGTTGGCATCAATGAGGCGCAAGCTAAAGTAATCGAGCTACTTGACCTGGTTGATCAATCAACAAGAGTTGTGGTGTTGTATGGGGTTGGGGGAATAGGGAAGAAAACCCTGGAAACCGCTATCTTCAGCTCTCTCAATCTCAATGCCTACAATATCTCCAGAATCAATGTTCAACAAGACTCTTCAGATTCTGATCTTAAGCAGCTACAAGAGCAGGTTTTATATGACTTGTTTGCACAAAATATTCAGCTAAGGAATTGTGACGAGGGTAAAGAATATCTATTCAAATTGTTTAGAGAAGGAACCTCTTAGCCGATCTTTTTGTTTATTGACAATTCTCTGAGAGGAAGTGATCTGGCCAAGCTTCTTCCAAAGGATCTTTCATGCCTTCCAAATGGAAGCAGGGCACTCATAACCACAAGAAAGCTAAATGAGACTGACATGATCAAAGAGGGAGGCGTCGAGCGCTATGAATATAGCATAAACTATCTTTCATACGCGGCATCAATAAAGCTGTTGTGTTTGAAGGCATTAGGTAGTGCTGACAAATGCTTTGATGAAATCTTAGGTATTGATGGTTTTGTGAAAATATGCGGCGGCATGCCTTTGGTGTTGGAGATGGTAGGTTCGAATTTGCATAAGCTTGTCAACAATGTCCCCGCTTGTGAAAGCTATCTTGATTTTTTGAAGGATACGCTAGAGAAAGGAGAGGGATATCTGAGTGAAAAATTAGTGGGTGCGGTCTACAATACTCTGGAAGAAAATGAGTACAAATATGCATTTCTAGATATAGCAGCATATTTTAATAACGGGGATTAGCGGACCGTGAGTTGCATTGTTGGAGATGTGGTGCTTAAAGCCTTACAAGACGTAGCCCTGGTAAGGATATCCGAAGAATACTACGAGGAAGAGAGAGTGATTGTACACGATATCATTCAAGCACGAGGAAGAAATTTGTCAGAAGGGAACAAAATAACTGACTACCAATCCCTCCAACGTGCCCTGCAAGATACGCAGGTACGCTTTGCCTATAATTTGATTTTACCCAAATGCTCTAGTTTTTATGTTTGGTTTTCATTTGAGTTATTAAGTTCTAATCCCGTAATGCACAAGCTTATTTTAAGTGTGAAAGAACGCATTATTTCGTGTAATAGATAATAAAATTGTTCAAAAAGTAGTGAATTCTCTCTTTCATTGTGGGAGTAGAACTCTTACCCTTTTAAACTTTTCCAGAGGCTTGAAAACCTGAAAGGGATTTGGCTTACTCGCACTAATGTCGAATTTCAACTTCAACCAAAGCATGTGGAATTGATGAAGAGATCTTTAAGAGTTTTGAATATAGGCTATGGATACAAGTTGGATGGAGAAAGCAATGAAAGCTTTCTAAATGTAAGGTTTCTTCCCGATGGTTTTGGCTAGCTTAAATCTCTGTGTTTTTTGAAGTTCGAACATTGTTCCAAGCTGAAGAGGTTGCCAGAAAGCTTCGACAATCTCTCTATATTGAAAGTGTTGAATCTAAAGTTTAGTAAACTAAATTTCCTTCCACACAGCTTCGGCTTGCTTAGTCATTTGGAAGAGCTAGATTTAAGTTATTCTGGAAGTTTAGAAATCCTTCCGCAGCCATTCAGTTAGTTGAGTCATCTGAAGAAGTTGAATATATCTCATTGTTGCCTACTATCAAGACTTCCTGATGGATTCGGTCAGCTCAAGTCTCTCACATATCTGAACATGATGCGTTGCTCTAATCTGGAGATGATTTCTGATGATTTCGGGTAGCTGTCCTTTGTATGCGTAGTGAAGGCACCATTTTGCTCTCGATTAGATGGCAAGGCAATTGACAAGCTTGTTGAGATGAAGAGCCTGATGTTCTTAATTATCGTCTGAAGCGACATGTTGATAAAGAGGTGGAGAGAAGTAAAGCAAGACACCCTTCTGATAGTGCATCATGATAAGTTCAATGAAAGTTACAAGCATGCCATGCCGAGAATATTATTTGATAAAGAGAGAAGATTCATCCATAATGATGGAGACGTATATTATGGTGAGTGGTCCCCTGGCGAAGGACAAGAAGTGGGTTTTGTATTGAGCATGTGTGATCTGTCTTCTCCTTGGAAAAGGGTAGCTTTATAGAAGGTGAAAGAGAGAATTGTAGAGCTTTAGTGATGCCTCTAATATAGTGATGCCTTTATCATCTCTTTTTTGTAGTATAATGACACCTTTTGTCAGTAGTGTGATGCTTTTGAGAATTATAGCGACACCTTCGTGAACAACAATGTTTTTACTAGTAAACAAAATAGAGAGATAATTTTGACATGTGCTTTAAATTTTTGATTTCATGTGCTCTCTAACATGTCACTAACATTTGATTTTTGTTTTTAATGCTAACTGGTTATGCAGATTTGAAAACATTTGACGTGAAGGAGCTTGCTATCATTTGACCATACATTGTAAACAAGTGTTTTAACACTTATGGGACAATTATAACCCATTATATGCTACTTTTCTTTATGTTATAGGACCAACTAAACTTCCATTGGGTTTAAAATTAACTTTCAAAGTTGGTTAAAATTGGACCCACATCCTCAGTTTACGATATCAATTTAAAATTGAATAAAACAATCAAACACTTCCATTAGTGTTTAAAATGAATTCATTATGCTTTATGGGATTAAAATGAATGAGTGCTTGCTTTGCTTGTGTATACTTGTAGTGCATATCCACTCCCCTTGTACTTCGTGCGATCTTGGGTGAAGAGAAACATTCAAGTATACTTTTGTTGCTTATGTATACTTATAGTGCATATCCTCTCCCCTCACGCCTTTTGGTGATCTTGGGTAACGAAAAGCATCTTGAGTTTCACACATTATTTTCATTTCAAAGCATTATCTTTAGAGGACCTACCTCTAAATTTATGAGAGGTAATGACCCAAGTGGTACTTTTGTTTTGGTCCTCTATACAAATAATTGTGAGTGTGGCAAAAGTCATCAACCACCTGGTGCAAATATTCTATGCTGATGAAAGTCTCCCTCAGTATCCATGAGATGTGTAAAAGCCCTTTCTAAGGGTTGGAAGACCTCTTAAATGAGTGAATTACTGCATGTATAGACACCAAATTATCCTGAAACACTGATTAAGAACCCTTGTTTAGTATTGGCCAACCAAGTTCATTCTAAAGATTTTTTTAAACACACATCAACAAGTTCTAAAACTTCAAACCCTTTGGATTAAGTATGGATACCTTTTGAAAATTCATATTATTGATGCTTTTCCTAAGGATTCTATCCTTAGAGGCTTCTAATATTTTGGCTTATATCTAAATCCACACTTTCCAAAGCTAACCTAGGGAACTATGGCCTTAGCTTCATGATTTTCACATAATGGACTTTGTGAAATGAAGGATGTTTTTTATATAGATATTTTAGTTTGAACACGAATTAATACTTTCTTGATGTGGTAATGAAATAGTCTTAAGCAAAGATAAAATCAAATGAACACCCCACATTCACGTATGTTCAAATCGTTGACTCCCCAAACACAAGCAACATTAAGACAAGGAAAGTATTGCAAAACATTGTGTAGACACTTAAAAATGTCTTGAATGATATCATGCACTCGAATCAGGTATACTAACATCATTCCATCCTAAAACACATCCTCTTTTCGCTTAATTGATTAAATTTGCATCACTATTTAATTAATTATGTCATTTTCATTTATTAATCTAATTGACCTAATTAGGGTTAATTCACCCCCTCTTTCACTAACATTTCATCCTATTAAATTGAATAAATTAAATTATTTAATTTAACCCCTAGAGTCCTCTTATTTAATTAAATAACCCTAAGTTATTTAATTTAATGTCATATCATATCTCCCCTTTTCATTAAATTATTTATTTTTATTTTTTTGATCGATAAATAGCTGCTAAGGGCAACACCATTTATATTAATATCAAAAATATTTTTACATCCATTTCCACCATGGCTATCAGATTACCAGTGACTGTTTGGCCCACCCTTCACATTCTAATTGCTCTTATTTCGACTATTCTTACCTCCTAGTCATTATAGCTTACAAAATGAGGGTTCTTATACTGGACAAAACAACCCACACAAGACACGGACTATACATTATCAGGTTTCACAAAAAATAAAAAATAAATCAAAGTAGAAATTTTTAGGACCCACACCTAGTCTTCATCAGAAACTGTTGTGCACATCTTCCTCACCTCTATTGTATCGGCTATCACTAGGCATTCATGTCCACACACACTATGGGTTGGATGATTGGCCTTTTCTTTAATTTCTTGAGAGTCCTTATCTTGCCATTTGTCACCTCCACCAAGCTCCCAATCCTCACTGTCTCCTTCAACCACCCTACCATCCAATACTTCTGCTTGAGTGTCCGCTCCCACCTAGCCCAACGTCAAAGTGTTGGTCATGTCCACCGCTCGTAGGAGGAAGGAGATTGACTTATCAATCTCTCCCCATCAATTATCCAACTCTTGCGGGTGCAGCATTCATACCACCACAAATTTTGGGACCTTTAGCCCATTGCCAAATGACCTATAGTAGTGTTGGAGCAATAGGAGAAACAGGTTTTCATCCACATTGTCCAATGCCTCGTCTAGCTCCTCAAGCCAAGCATGCTCAAAAAACCATTTGGAATAGCTTCTTTCTCCTCACCTTGGAGAGCCCCATGTATAAGAGCATGGCCAAGAACATGGCTGGAATCTCTACATTTTCTTTGAACCTTTGTCGAACCATGAGAAATTCTTTACCCAGAAATTTCTTTGTTGCCCATAGAATCAGTGGGTGCGATAAATTCAACAGCCCTATCAACCTCTTACATGTCTATTACCTCTCTGTAGAAAGATTGTTGTTGCTTGGTTATGTTCAGGAAGAGTGAAGCTCCATTTCTACTACTAAATTCATGCACAAGATTCCAATTCTGAGTTTTCCAAAACTGCTTCTCACTTTGCTCACTTTGTGTGTCTTGCTCGCTTTTTAACCTTGGCACATCTATCTTTTCTATGATGACCACTTAGAGAAGTGTACCACCACATCACATTCACTAACTCTTTCATTCAATGTGGTTGCACAATCCATCGGTTACTTATGATCTGCCATTATCGAGCACATAGTTGCTATTTTTATGTGTATGTTATTTCCAATATCGGCCTCTTTCCCAACATACTCTTATATGACAACTCCCATGAATGATTTTCTTTGTCGACACACTACCATTTAATGATCTTGTCCTCTACATCATGGCTACTAATGCCAACATTCCCTTCCATTCTCACCCATTTTTTATTCTGATGACAATTGGAGATATACATTATCACATCAAGTCCTTTGGTTCCTTGATGTAGTATGGTTGCATAAGCTATCAACAACTTATAATTCTCCCCTTGATGACATCATTACCCTTTTCATGGAAGATTTACTTTTGATATTGGCCACCTAAGAGTTGTACTCCTAAAATCACGGCTCCTCATGGCAACTTGTCCTTGAAGCATCGCCCAGATTTGTCTATCAAAGTCAATACCTTCTAGTTCTAGCTTCACTACCTTTTTGACATATCCTTTTATCTTTTCCAGTGAACACATGTCTTGTCCCATATTCAAGGATAACATTAAATGGAAAGTGGGTGTCCATGTCATCCACCTCACCTACCTTGTTAGCCATCCTTCTCTGTTGCTCCCTTGGCCAAGCTATTTGCCACATGGTTTCCCTCTCTGTAGATGTGGCTTACCTTGAAGGCCTCAAATTTTTCTAGGAGCTACTTTATTGGTTGTAGCTAGTTCTTTAATTTCCAATTAAGAGTGTCATTCGGTTGAATTTCATTGATGGCGATTAGTGAATCTCCTTCCAAATGTATTTTCTTTTCTCCAATCGCTATTCCCAATTAAAGTGCCTTCAAGGTCGCTCGGAACTCTACCTCATTGTTGGTGCATACTCCCAAGGGAATGGATCTTTTTGCAATTATCCTCCCTTGATTGTCTCATGCCACACACCCTACTCCTCTAGGCCCTAGATTGCCTTGGGTGGCTATGTCGAAGTTTATTTTAATCCACCCTTCTTTTAGAGCTTCCCATGCCACTTCATTCATTTTTTTGTTGGCAGGATCACTCGAGCCCAGACCATATAAATGGGGAATAGCTAGGCCATTGAATGTTTTTTTCACTTTGTCATCCTAACTTGTGTAGATCATCTATTTCTTTGATTTTGATCAAGCTGCTTTATTGACTGTTTCAGTGATCATACTTTCAATTTTGACGTAGAGTCTCTCCTAGGTCATTTCCTTGTCTTGAAATATTATCCTATTACGTTCCTTCCATATTTCCTAAATTATAATAGAGGGGGAAACTAGCCAAATGCTATCAAATATTTATTTTCTTCAAGGTTGGTGCCACATATTGAACCATGCCAGTAAACATGAGGGCATTGATCAGGAATTGGAAGCCTAGTTTATTCATAAAAAAAATCCAAAATTGCTTTGCATAGGGGAAAACCAATAACAAGTGATCTGTATTTTCACTACTCTGCTTGTAAAGGGAACACTACCCTAGTCCATGTATTCCAAGTGTGGCTAACCTATCCTCTATGAGAATTCTTTTTTGGACCTCCAACCATGCAAATACGCCTACTTTTGGTAGGCAATGTTTCCCCTGGATGAGTTTGTTAGGCCAGTTTTTCCTTGCTTCCGCCATTTCTTTTATTTTGTAACCAAACTTGACAACATATGACCCAGTAGACGAGCCACACCACCTGACAGTATCTTCTTGATTGGATGGGGAGAAATTTCTTTCTTTTAGGATTTAGATAGAGCATCCTTATATTCTTGTGGGGCATTTAGATCTTGTAGGGAGTTTCATTCCCATTTTTGGACTCCATCTTGCCATTTTGTTTTTCCATAATTGCATATCTTCTCTCTCTAGATCTGTGTTTCTTTTGCTTTGATTTTCTCCAAGTTGGAATGTGTTACCAGGGCTTTTTTTTGTTCCAAGAGTCTAACCA
This sequence comes from Sequoiadendron giganteum, assembly GCA_007115665.2. Lineage (NCBI taxonomy): Eukaryota > Viridiplantae > Streptophyta > Pinopsida > Cupressales > Cupressaceae > Sequoiadendron > Sequoiadendron giganteum. The sequence continues at coordinate 500,047,483 of CM021100.1, forward strand.
AAAAGAGGCTAATTGTTTATTCCTTACTTCCCATGTTACATGCTTGGTGATGATGTCTCTACATTCCAACAAATAATTCCATATTGTTGAGCCTCTCGGGGGGTTTGCAATAGTAAGGATTCAAGTTGGGGAGTCTAAATCTAGGTACTTTCTTCTCAATATCTTTACCCATTTCTGATCTCCTTTCACATACATGTCCCACACCAATTTTTCCCACATAGCCATGTTCATAAAATTTAATTGCTTAATGCTCATTCCCCCTGCTTCCTTGGGTGTACATACCTTCTCCCAAGCCACCAGCAGAAACTTTTGTTGTTCCCTTGATCCACTCCAAAAGAATTTTTTGAAGATTTGGCTGAGTTTGTCTTCAACCGCTATTGAAATCTTCAAGCATGCCATTGAATAAACTGGTATGGCTGAGAGAACTACTTTTACCATCATAAACCTCTTTATTGATGACAACAACTTCCATTTCCATGTCCCTAGTTTGTTTTGACAACTGTTTACTAGGTTCTCTCAGTAACATTTTTATTGATGCCAACAAAAAGAGGTGTTCCCAAAAACTTGCCTTGGAAGTTTTCCACTCTCAGCCACAAGATCCTTGCCAACTCCCTCTATAGGCTAGGTTGTGTATTAAGGAAGATGACCTCTAATTTACGTCAATTGATGCTTTGTCCTAAAGCTAAGCAGTACTCATCCAGGAAGGTTCTAATTGTTCATGCCTCCTTGCTTTTTGTACCAAAAAGTATTGTCATCTATGAATTGTTGGTGGGAACTATTGCTTCCAGTCCATTTGCCACTGATACCCCTTTCCAATCCCCTGATTTCCTTAATGCATTGATTCCTCTACCCATAGCCTCCACCATAATGATGAACAAGAAGGGAGATAGGGGGTCCCCTTGATGGATGCCCCTTGTAGATGCAAAGAAGCCCTGTGATGTCCCATTTACTAGGACTGAGAACTCGACAGTTGATATGCAGCTTCTAACCCACCTTATCCACTCTTCCATGAGGCCAAATTTTATGAGCACCTCTACTAGGAATTGTTTGTCCACTAAATCATATGCTTTGAGAATGTCTAATTTGAGAATCATACATGGATCCCTTTCCTTTCTAGCTGAGTGCAAGGTTTCATGAGTTGTAATTATGTCATCAACAATTGACCAGCCCAAGGCAAAGCCACTCTTTTCTTTTGATATTACCTAACTTAGAACACCTTTCAATCTATTGGCTATGATTTTGGTGACCACTTTATAGACCATATTACATAGTGCAATAGGCTTGAAATCCCCCATTTACTGAGGGTCCTTCTTCTTTGGAATTAGGGACAAGAAAGTGTGGTTTGTTGAGCCCAACATAGTCATTTTTTTCCTTGATTCTTCCACTACCAATGTCAGATATTCTCCCACAATGCCCTAGAATTTTTGGAAGAAGCCCGCCAAAAACCCATCTAGGCCCAGGGACTTATTAGGATTAAGCTAGAAGGTTGCTTTCTTCACCTCTTCCATATTATTTTTTTTATAGTGCCTTGTTTTCATCTTCTCCTATTACTATTGGAATGAAGCTTAGGAGTTTTTCTTGAGCATTCCTATTTTCTAGAGTTGGTTTTTTTAGTATTTCTTTAAGGAAATTAACTACCTACTCATTGACCTCATCCATTGATTATGTTTCTAGCCCATCCTCCCTTATAATTATTGTGATTTTTTTTCTGCTTCTATTTTTCATTGTTGTTCTATGAAAATACTTGGTATTTTTATCTCCTTTTAGCCGCGTTTCCCTTGAATTTTGTTTCTAGAAACACTCCTCTCTTTTCAGGATTTCACCCAATTCCTCTTTCAATTTTTTTCCATTTCAAATTCATCACTTCCCATGCCATTTTTTATGATGTGTTCATTGAGTGTAGCTAGCTCCTTTTCCACTCTCTCTTTCTCCTAGAAGATGTTTTTGAAGTGTGACTTGTTCCATTCCTTCAGTTTTTTTTTCACATGATTCAATTTTTTTCTCATCTAGATGAGAGTGGTTCCCAATTCTTAGTTCCTCCCACCACTCAACAACTAGATATAGAAGTATTTCATCTCTAAGCCACATGTTTCCAAACTTGAACGAGCTTCCTTTCGGGGATGTGTCTTGCTAGATGAAGAGTTGGACTAGGAAGTGGTCATATCCAACGTAAGGAAATATAGTAGCTTCTTGTAGGAGATTCTCTCCTCCCCAATCCCCAAATAGGAGAAATCTTTCTAACCTCTCTGCAATGCTGGTGAAGTCTTTCCTCCTATTGTTCCATGTAAAGGTCCCATTCTTGGTTTGTATATCCATGAATTGATTGTTAACCACAAATTCCTGAAAGTCCTACTGAATTCTTATGGATCTACCCAACCCACCCCTTTTTTTCTTCACAGTTTAGGGTAACATTGAAGTCACAATCTAGGATACCTTTCTCTCCCATGAGACTTGCTATGGATGTGGATAGTTGCTGCCATAAATTTCTCTTTTCAATTGTGGCTATAGGCTCATAAACATTTATTATTATGAATTTTTTATTTTTTTGGAGTAGTTCACATTTCATCATTATCTAGTTTTTGTTATCTTCTACCACCATTCCTAATCCTGTTAACTGGATCTAAAGGACACCTAGTACCCCTGAGGCCCCTTCAACTCCCACAAAGTGCCCCTTCCACTGTCTCTACCAATTGAGTCTATTTTTGCATTCTTTCGTGTACCATTTTGTTTCTTGTAGTAAAATGATGCCTGCTTTTGATTGGTCAGTTTGGAGCTTGACCAAGTGCCACATTCCATGTTATGAACTTCATTGTAATTGGGGAAGGATAACATCCTTCCCTGTCCTCATCTTTGTTTGTCCAACTATATTTTTTGTTATCTCTAATTTGGCCTTGTTTGTCTTAGGCCCCCTCTTTCCTTTTTTCTTCATGTTGGGATTCTTTATTCTTGACTAAGATTGTTCAAGGGTTCTTTCTTCCATAATATCACCTTCTTCTATATCCTCTTGGTCCTCCTCATATGATTCCATCTCTCCTTCACTTTCATTATCATTTTCTTGTAGATCTTTATCAATTCATTCCCCCTCCATTTGTATTGTTTTCCCTTTTTATATACTTTTCTTCTCTCTCCTCTTTCCCATCGGCCCCTCCTTCCTCTGATGGTCTTTTTGATTGGTTTTGATATTCCTTTCCCTTATGCTCTCCTATCCTTGGGCTTTTGATTTTTTTTAAGATCTCTTCTAGCTATGTGGTAATGTCTTTTGTAGTTCTCTAGTTTGTTCTAGTAGAGTACTTAGGTCTTTTTCTTCCTGAGTTTCCACATTCACATCATATGTTGTTTTTTGACATGGTTCCTTACTTGCTTCCAATTATCTCCCATTCAACTTTCTCTTTTTAGATCATGTGTTGATTATTTGACCTAGGCATCCATTTCCTTGGGCAGAGGCAACCCACGGACTCTCGAGGTGGCTTTCCTTCTCTGCTATCTCTTTTTTCCCCATTTTTCTTTCCCCTGTCTGGGTTGTTATCCTTGTTAGCTTCCATTCTCCGAGAGCATCCTTCCCTTACAAAATCCTCGAATAAGCACCTCTTGATTTGTGTTCCTTCACATGTGATCACTTTTTTGGTGCCAACTTCCAAACTTAGATAATATTTTAATATTTTTATAAATCCCCACTCCTGCAATTTCCACCAGGATATTATCTTCTACTTCTATTTTTACATTGATGAAGTCTTCATCGATTCCAAGACATACGCCTAGGGCATCCCTAATCTTTACCAGAGTTTCCACACTCTAATATTCAGATGGAAGATCAACCAGTTGAATCCATGTGGGGATATTTTTGATGGTGTACTTCCATAGGTAAAAGTTAGCTTCTAATTTTTACAGTGAAAACTATAGCCCTTAAAGAACAAAGGCTTTCCATACATAACTTTTTATTTTAAGTTTATGTCAATGCATTCAATGAGAAAGAAGGAGTTATGTAATTGGTGAACACTAACCTGATCCTTGAAGCTTTTTTGCCACCAATCCATGATCTCTTCTTTAGGGCATCCTGGGCCACACCATTTTGCAAATAGGGCTTTATCTTTCAATCTAGAAACCCTTGATTCAATTGTTTCCATTGGCATTGAAAACAGTTTGTTCCCCCATGACCTTAGGTTTACTTCTTTCTCTCCCTCTTCCTTTTCCTTGATGATTTTAACTTCCCATTCTTTTACCACCATGGCTCTCAAAATGGTTGGGATTTTTTGCTCACTTTTCCCTATTCCAGCCAACTCCTACTTTATTTTCCCATGTTTCCTAGGGTTTTTCTTTTCCTGATCAGTCCTTTGGAATCCCTTCCTTTGGTTCACCAATGTCGTTGGTCCCATATCTTTGCTCAAATTGTGGTTGTATCCGATCAATTGGATCCACATCTTGTTGTGGATGACCCTTTTCTTCATTGATCCCTCTTCTCCCCTTCTATGGGTTGCTGGTCCTTTTTGGCTTTTTGCCTTCTTTGCTCCTCCAATTTGTCGATGTTTTGGACTTAGGACTTTTTTTCCCAAACCACCCATGCCTGTGATTTAGAAATCTACCACGATCAACCCATATTTCTTTGTTCCTATTCCATTTGCTTGGTTTCAACCCTTGTTGCTCCATCAAGCTTGAATTCCTCTAATCGATTTGGTTTTGAGGGCATGATTTGTCAACATCCCTTTTGTAATAGCTTGAATGACACTTGTCTGCCCATTATCATTAGTGAAAACCCACTGTGGAATGTGGGTGGTAGCTTCATCCCCGCTCTCCTTTGTTGTTCCTTGCTCTGATAGGTTATGGGTGATCCCACAAAGATGAATTACAATTTCTGAGAGGAACTGATTTTTGCTGAAATCACATATTTTTAGAAAATATAATGATTTAAGCCTTTAAAATTTCCATTTTAAGGATTCCAATTTAAGATGATTTGATCAAACCACCTTAGATCAAACCCCCTTGGATAGAACCTCGCTAGTTTAAACCATACCTATAAATGAGTCTCTGTTACACCTATCAAAATGCTGATAAAATATCACTTTTGATTTACCTTTTGGGGGATCAAATAAATTCATTTAAAATTTACTTCAAATGATTATGATAGTCCTCGAAATGAGCTATCCCATGAATATAATTTTAATATGTTTTGGTTTTATTATGTATGTGTTTTTTTAGTTTGATTAAACATAGGTTTTTTCACCGAAAATAAACCTCTGTGTTTTGCACATGTGGAAAAATAGAAAATTATCAAAATAATTTTTCAAAAATATGTTCGTGCTGGGTATTGATGTCCTTGATCCATTAAAAAAAAAAATTGAATTTCGATACATACAAGAAAAGTTATGTTGTATGCAGTCTGCCTATGTCTGAATTGCAATTGGTTTGACTTCAAAACTCTATTAAGGAAAAAATATTCGATAAAAAACTATGAGACCAAATGCAAGTGCTAGATATCATAGCTAAAAATCTAAATTCGAAAAAAATATAATTTTATCCTTCATACAAAAAAAATTATGTTGTATACGGTGAGCGTCACTTTTTAAAAATGTTGTTTTTTGAAAAAAAAATAGTTTTCGTGGGAGATGGAAAAAGAAGTGTAATCTTATTCCAAAAAATTTAAAAAATATATTTTTGGAATCTACAAAAAAAATGTGATGAGACTCTAGTTTGCATCATCTTCAAATTCCTCACAGTTTAGCCGCTATAGGTGCCCAAATGTGAAGATTTAGTTTAAAATAATAATTTCAGTGTCCAGTTTGACCAAAAATTGTAAACCACTATTGTGGGATCACCCTTATCTTCTTCATCATCTCCCTAGTGCTTATTTTCCTGACTGTCTACTTTTTTTGCTCCTCACCACCTTGCACCATTTTTTCATTAAATCATTTATTTAATGAATATCATATAATTCTTTTAAAATTGCATGATTAACATTGTTTAATTATCCAATTATTAATCCTCCCACTTGCAAGGGAATATTCCTCCTTTACACATTCCTCTAGAAGGAATATTCCCATGGAATATTCCTTCCCCTTTTGCACATTAAAAATTTTCTAAATATCTAATTTCCCTCACCCACGAGAATATTCTTTGAATATTCTCTTTATTCACTCTTTTTAAAGGGGAATATTCCTTTTTGAAACAAACTCTCAACAAACTTTTGGGAAAGCTTTTTGAAAGTGTGTTTGTTTGGAAGAATATGAACCCTTGATTCTTCTCTTGACCCATGTGATCATTGATTCTCATCCATTGATGAGAATCTATTATCCATGTTTCATCTTTCCTCCAATTTTGACCATTGATTAACCTTTTTAATCTTAACCCTTCCTTTCTCATTTGTCCTCCTATAAATAGGTCACTATTTGGAGGAAAATGGATCCATCTTTTAAGAGCAAATGTATGTTGTTAAAATCACCTTCACTTACACTCATATTTAGCACTTATTTAGCATCTTTTAGGTTAATTTACTTGCATCATTAGCTTAGCTTTCATTAATGGCTTCCATGATAAGGGTATGTGTAGGATTATCATGGAAAAAACGGGCCCTTAAGTGGCGATGAAATTTGAGAAAATCAGAGTTAAGCAACTTGATGTAAAATTTTGAATAATTTATCTATATTATTTCAAAAATATGTAAGAATAGAATTTGTAGAGAATTGAATGTAGTTTCTAAACTACTAGGTTTTAAAAAAAAAAAAATCTATTTGGTGAAAATTTGAAATTTCAATGCAATAGTACTTAAATTTTAGGAAAAAAATAAGAAGTAGGTGTCTGTCTGACCACCCTAACCACAATAAAATGATAAAAAAAAATTTATAAGATTTTAGATATAAGTGGGGGACTCATGTCCCGATGTGATCCATTTTTTTTTAATTTTTTTTTTCAAAGTAAATAATTAATTATCAATTTTTTATTACAATTTTTAAAAAATATAAAAACTCGTATGTTTGACCACCTTAACTTGGTCAAAACTTCATGAAATTCATTTTTTTTAATCCTATAGTATATGAAACATATAACGTGACACAAGTTTTGGGTTCAAAAAATGTGATACTGTTTGAAAGCTATTGACATTTTTCAATCAGCCTATCAATTAGCACTTTAGTCATAATTCAAATAGAAAATGAATAATAATTATTTATTAATTTCAAAGTAAAGCATAATTTATATTGGTGGAAAGATGATAATCTCCTTTAAAAAATCTTTTTGTTTTATCAATTTTGGGTTAAAAAAAAGTCGTCATCCACATGGACCATCATATCACTTACATATCGCCACTTTTTGGCCCATCATGATCCTACACATACCCATAACATAAATGCATCCATTTAGTATATTGTGTAATTAGGGTTTCAATATTTTTAGCTTAAAATCCATTTATATTAGCTTTGCATATACCCATATCGATCATTGTAGCATAGATCATGTTAAAATATATTACATCATGTTAATTTAGCATCTAAATCATGTTTTCATACACATCTTTCATCAGTTTCCTTGATTCTCTTTAATAGAATCGATCGAAATAGGCTCATTATCGACGGGATTGGGAAAAGGTCACCATTCCACAACAATGCAACACCAGTCCCCTAATAGGATAAGCTTCAATGGATTAGAATAGGTGTTTTTGAAGCTTTCATGATTTAATATGTTAGTTTTAATGGATTCTTAGTTTAGTTTGCATTGAATGATTTTATTGGGACTGATGTTTAGTGGCTTGATTATACTTCAAATCCTCATGGATCAAGTGTAGTTAGCCCATACTAATTCGTTAGTCACATTTTTATGCTAGAAGGAGGGCCCGAACTAATCAATATGACACATTTTGCTCCAAAAGTTTGTTTTCCTTGTGTTTATAGGTACAATGCCACTATTGATTATCCATTTATGCATTTGATGGTCTGTCACTCTATAGAAATGCACCTTTGATTTCAATCTATCAATGCATAATTAATATAGCAAGGCATAATTAATTTCATCACTACATTTTAATATAGCGACATGATAAAGTAATTTTTTAATGTAGAATGACTTTTTCTTTAGCAACATAATTGATATGGTGACATAATTGACCTCCTTGTTTATTGCAAAGGGTTGCTATTGATTTTTCAATATAGCGACGCATATCCTATACAATGACGCTATTGATGAATTTCAACAACATAGTTGATTTTTGTGTCACGAATTACTCTTAAATAGAATAAAACTTGAATTTTTTTACATTTGTTTAAATTGTTTGGCTTTAATTGATCACTAAAATGTTTTTGAATTCTTGTTTTGGTTTTTCAGACTAATTGGTTTTATAGGTTTGGACGATAAAATTTGAAGTGAAGGAGCATTTTGTCATTAATTGTATAATTGTAACAAGTGTTTCAACACTCATGGGGAAATTATAACCCATTTATGATTTTTTATTTCACATTTTAGGACCAAACTAGATTTATTTTGGGTTTAAAATGAATTCTCAACTTGGTTAAAATTGAACCCTCACATCATTATGCTTTTTGGTTTAAAATTGAACAATACAATCTAACACTTCAAATTGGTGCTTAAAATGAACTCACTTTGCTTTGATGGATTAAAATGAACATGTGTTTGATTTGTTTATGTATTCATGTTGTGTGTATCCAATCCCCTTGCACTTCATGCGATCTTGGGTGAAGAGAAATAAACAAGTCTAATTTTTTTCTTGGAAGTTCTTATCCTCTCCCCTCGCACCTATTGGCAATCTTGGGTGACGAAAAGAATTTATGCTTCAAACATGTGTTACCTTTAGAGGGCTTGCCTCCCAAATTGTGAGAGGGAACGACTCAAGTGGTTCTTTATATCTAGTTTTCTATATAAATAATTTGGAGTGACGAATGTCACTACCTAGTTGGTTGTGGTTGTCCCATACCGATGAATGTCTCCCTTAGTATCCTTGTAATGCGTTAAAACCATCAGATATTTCTAAGGGTTGGGAGGCCTCTTAATTGAGTGAATTGCCACACGTATGGCACTAGTCTATCCTAGATATGGTCATTAAAAACTTTGTTGTAGTGGCTAACCAAGTCCAATTCTAAAACATATTTCAAGGTACTACATGGGAGTAGCACCACACCTAGAAGTTACTTACCATGTCCGGATTTTTATCAACACGATAAAGCAAATGGGGAAGGGAATCCTTTGCTTGGCATGTCAAGATGTTACATTTCCTTTACATAGCCTATTTTCCACTTCATCTTCATGAATTAATCATCTCTTCCAATGATTGTAAGTCTACTAAGAGATGTGTACCCGCTCTATCTAGGATTGTAAATGCTTGAGAGTCAATTTAACACTTTCTTGGTTCCAAAACAATTGCAAACAAACATCAACAAGTCTTTTCAAAATTTCAAACCCTGTGTTCTAAGTATGGATACCCTTTGAGAGAATATTGATATTGATGCTTGTCGTAAGGATTTATTCTTAGAGACTTCTAAATATTTTGGTTTACATCTCAATCCATACTTCCCAAAGTTAACCTGGGTAACTATGCCCTTAACTTTGTCCTTTTCACAAAATGGACTTTGTGAAATATATGATGTTCTTGACATAGACATTCAGATTGAACTTAAGCAAGACAAAGTTTTTGTGGTAAAAAGAAACTCATTAAGCAAGATAATTTGACAAATTGAACCCCACATGACCATTTGGCATTTGATCACTCTGATTGAACAACCAAACATTATGCCCACTATCATTCAACCAAAATTTGAACTAATTGAGGGATAACAAATGAATATAATTAGTAGTTTGAGAAGCTTTACTTTTGAAACAAAGGAAACACCCATCCAATGGAGAAACATGGCATACATCTTAGATGAACAAGAGGAACAAGCTAATATTATGGTCGAAAGGCCCATATTACCCCCCCCCCCCCTCATGTGGCAATAAATATCCTCTTTTCCTTAAACTTGAACTTCTCTAAATGATCTCACCCAAAATCAAAATCCCCAAGAGAAGGTCTAAATTCTATCACTTCAAACTTAGACGTCATAGGGGTGATCCCACAATACTGGTTTACAATTTTTGGGCAAACTGGACACTAAACTGATTTTTTTAAACTAAATCTTCACTTTCGGGCTCCTATAGCGGCTAAACTGTGAGGAATTTGAAGATGATGCAAACTAGTGATTTATGAAGTTTTGTCTATAGATTTTAAATATATATTTTTTCAAAAAATTTGGAATCAGATTGCACTTCTTTTTCCATCTCTTTTGAAAACTAGCATTTTATAAAAAACAACATTTTTAAGAACTGGCGCTCACTGTATACAACATAATTTTTCTTGTATGAAGGATAAAATTCTAATTTTTTTTAATTTAAATTTGTAACTACAATATCTAGCACTTTCATTTGGTTTCATAGTATTTTATTAAATATTTTTTCCTTAATCAAGTTTCAAAGTCAAACCAATTACAATACAGACATAGGCAAAATGTATATAACATAACTTTTTCTGTATGTATCGAAATTAAATTTTTTTTTTTTAATGGATCAAGGACATCAATACCCAGCCCAACTATATTTTTAAATTTTTTTTTGGTAATATATTATTTTTCCACATGTGCAGAACAAAGACCTTGATTTTCAGTGAAAAATCTATGTTTAATAAAAATTAAAAAAACAAATACATAATAAAACCAAAATATATTAAAATTATATTCATTGGATAGCTCGTTCTGAGGACTACCATGATCATTTGAAATAAATTTTAAATGAATTCATTTGATCCCCCAAAAGGTAAATCAAAAGTGATTTTTTTTCAGCATTTTGATAAGTGTAAAGGAGACTCTGTTGTAGGTATGGTTTAACACTAGTCGGGTTTTATCCAAGGGGGTTTGATCTAAGGTGGTTTGATCAAACCCTCTTTAATTGGAATCCTTTAAATCGAACTTTTTAAGGCTTAAATCATTATATTTTCTAAAAATATGTGATTTCAACAAAAATCAAAATCTCCCAGAAATTGTAAACCAGCTTTGGGGGATCACCCATAGACAAAAAGTTGTCGAGAGACACCTTGTAGCTCTTTACCATAACATAAACATTTTGGCAAGTAATTTTTATAGATGTGCTTCAATGAATGATCTAGACATGTATGCCCAATATGAAACCCTCATTTAAAAAAAAAATTGGTCTTAGGCTTGTCTTAGATTGTCTCACGTAAAATCAAAATCCCCAAGAGTTCTACATACCACTATTTCAAACTTAGACATCATAGTTCAAAGTATATTAGAATAAATATCCTAAGTAATTACGGTAACCAAGATAAATCACTAAGGAGATTTTTTTTTGTGTTATTTCATGAATGAACCAAATCTACACATTTCACAAGAACTTCTCCTTGATCATTAAGTCTTTAGGATTTGAAAACTTTAGAGGTATAGCATGTTTCTCACCACCTTGGTCTTGGAAAACAAAGGTTCACTCTAGGAAAACATTGGGTCAAACATTTCATCCACCCCTTAATCAAAATCTAAACTTTACTTCACCAAAATTTGGAAAAATTTTGAACACGCCGACACTTTTTGGACTCAGACATCTATCAACCCCAAAGCCTAACTTAACTAATTTATATGCAAAATGAATCCTTTTCTATGCACTTGGTTAAGTTAGTTATCATATTTGGACTCGTTTATCTTGAAGGTCACAAGTCTACCCTAAAGTTACACAAGTTCATAAACATCCTTTATCCAAACATCAAAACATCAAACTTAAGTCAAAAGTGTTGTCCCAAAAATTTTGTAAAGATCACTTCCCACATCATTCACCTTTTCATCTCCCATTACCATCATTGCTCCAAAAAGTATTAGAGCATCCCTTCTACCTAAATTTGAGTCAACTAGAGATTTTGAACATTACAAATCTCAACACAACTCTCCCATAGGTGAGCCAAAATTTATGGTAAAGACAAGATCACAACACAAGAGAATCATGGAGAAAACCAAAGTCACATTCACCTCAAGTGATCCCAATCCTCAAGAATTTGATCCAAGAAGTCATGTTACCCCATCACAACAACCCTCATCTCCATTAGGACCATATGAGATAGAAGACATTACGAACAACCAATTTGAAATTATTAGGGAGGAAATTATGAAACATCAAGCCTTAGAAAATGTGGCTTCAATTTCCCCATATTTTGGTGCACAATCATTGGCATAAGGCTTGACTTCATCCACCTTACAAAAAACTCCATTGCTAGGGCTAAATCAAACACCCATTCCTAGTCTTGCCACTAGTATTGCTAAGGAATTTTGCCTTACTCTTCCATTTGAAAGCAACACATGTGTGAGTACCCTCAACATCAATCCACCTCAAAAAACTACTTGGACACCTACCTTTGGCGCTCATACCATTCCTGAATACCCCTTACATCAAAATAAACCACTTACACTTCATGAAACCATAACAACCTCAACATATTGAGGTCATCCATCCTCATCCATCCCCACAAGTACCACAAGTTTTCCAAAAATCATGTAAAGTAGTATAGGCCAAGTGCCTCAAATAGACTAATAAGAGCATACCAACACCCTAACACAAAATCAACCGTTAACACAAATGGGGACATCTCTATGGGTGATCCCACAAAGCTGGTTTACAATTTCTGAGAGGAACTATTTTTTACTGAAATTGCATATTTTTAGAAAATATAATGATTTAAGCCTTTAAAAGTTCCATTTTAAGGATTCCCATTGAAGAGGGTTTGATCAAACCACCTTAGATCAAACCCCCTTGGATAGAACCTCACTAGTTTTAAACCATACCTATAAATGAGTCTCCTTTACACCTATCAAAATGTTGATAAAAAATCAATTTTGATTTACCTTTTAGGGGGATCAAATGATTATGGCAGTCCCCAAAATGAGTTATCCCATGAATATAATTTTAATATGTTCTGGTTTTAATATGTATGTTTTTTTTTAGTTTTATTAAACATAGTTTTTTCACTGAAAATCAATCTCTTTGTTTTGCACATGTGGAAAAATAGCAAATTATCAAAATATTTTTTTAAAAAATATGTTTGTTCTGGGTATTGATGTCCTTGATCCATTAAAAAAATAAAATTGAATTTCGATACATACAGAAAAAGTTATGTTGTATACAATTCACCTATGTCTGAATTGCAATTGGTTTGACTTCAAAACTCTATTAAGGAAAAAATATTCAATAAAAAGCTATGAGACTAGATGAAAGTGTTAGATATCATAGTTACAAATCTAAATTTGAAAAAAATAGAATTTTATCCTTCATACAAAAAAAGTTATGTTGTATACATTGAGCGTCACTTTTTAAAAATGTTGTTTTCTGAAAAAAACCAGTTTTCGTGGGAGATGGAAAAAGAAGTACAATCTTATTCCAAATTTTAAAAAAAATATATTTTTAGAATCTACAGACAAAATGCGATGAGACTCTAGTTTGCATCATCTTCAAATTCCTCACAGTTTAGCCGCTATAGGTTCCCGAATGTGAATATTTAGTTAAAAATAATAATTTCAGTGTCCAGTTTGGCCAAAAATTGTAAACCACTATTGTGGGATCACCCCTATCCAATCCCCCAATTGGTTCATCCGCACCATTGGTTGAATCACAAAACAACTCCATCCCATCAATCACCACCCCAACTCAAAACAACCCCTTGGTGACAACCCCCATCAACCAAGGTAATACATTGACCACATCCCAAACACAAGGAAATCCCCAAAACATCAGTCAAGTGAACCCTTTTACTCAATGGGCTCAAGGTCCTAATGTGCCATTACCATCCCAATACCTAATGGCATCATCATCATCTTTCCCCATGGTCCCCCTCATCATATAAAATCAAATAGGACCTCAAAATTACATTCCTCCACCCCAATCCACCATCTTACAAGGAATGTTAAATCAAGGGAAGCCCCAACCTCTCATCAACAACCCCCAATCCATGCAAAACATCAAAAACTAAAACCCAACATAGATGTCCTAACAACCAACTGATCCTACATTGCAAGCACATGCCTTATATTTATAGCAAGCACAATAATCTTATCAGCAAGTTGTTCAACAACAACAAGAAACAGCCCTAGAAACACAACAACAACAACAACAACAATAATAAGTAGCCTTAGTAGCACAACAACAACAACAACAAAAACAAGTAGACCTAGTAGCACGACAATAGAAAGTAGCCTTAATACCACAAAAACAAAAAATAGCCTTAACAACACAACAAACAACTTTAGTAGCACAACAATAACATCAAGCACACCAAGTAGCCTTAGCAACCCAACAACAACAACAAGCCTTTCTATCCCAACCATAATAGCAAGCCTTACTAGCTCAATATTATTCCCAACAACAACAACAACAACAAGGTTCCTACTATAACCCTCAATAGAACATCGTCAATACAAACACATTAGGAACATATATTTTTGTGTGTAGGTATTTTTCTACTTCTAAAAATGCAAAACAAAATAAAAATACAACAAAGAAAATACACATACAAACACTCAATGATTAGCCATAAGTTGAATCTAAACAAATAAAAAAAAACATAAAATATGATACCTTTTGCTTGCTTAGATTGATGAGTTGGTTGGCCCTTGATGATGCTTGGTTGTATGCTCCTTGATGACAAAATGCATGCAATAATGGAGGTGGGTGTAGTGATTGAAAATGATGCGTGGGTGTATTAATGGCTTCAAAACGGTTGTAAATGCTAAACGCTTGAATGAAAAATGGCTTGAATGCTTGTCTCTCTAATCTCCTTAACTTGAGGCCAAGGCTTTTTATTTAAAGAAGAACGTACAACTGAGATTAAGCCACCATGGAAAAGATGGAAGGTTGTAGTGAGTTTAGGACATCATGCCATGTGGAAGGTGAGATGGAAGAAGGAAAAGTGACATGGAAAAGGGACAAGGTACTTGCAAGTACCTTGGGATGGGAGAGGATTTCCTCAAAAAATAATTCCTTGTCCCCATATGGGGCTGATAGTAACAAGTGAGGAATTTTAGGAAGTCCTCTCTTATCACCATGGGGATTTGAGATGGTGTGGGAGAAATAAATGTGAATTTTTAATTCACATGTTTGGAAGAATCCAATGTATAAGACAAGGTCCTCCTAAAGGAGGCCCTTGTCCCATGTGTCTAATCTGACCTATGAGAGGTCATGGGGAAGAGATGCATGGGAAGAATAAATGTGAATTTTTAATTCACATGGGCAAGAGGTCAATACCTGATAAGGTAAGTACCATGAAAGGTTTACTTAAGGACATGCCATAAAAGGTAAGTGATTATATTAAGGTTGTGCAAACAGGTGATTAGGAAAATTAATGAAGATTAGAGGTAAGTGGCTAAATATGGAGGATGTGACATTAATCCTGATTAAGGATATGCACATCTTAGTCAAGGATTAATTAGATTAATCCAGATTAGTGAAAAATTTATGGAGGATGGGACAAGGAGAGAGAAAGAATGAATTTAAAATTGAAGAGGATATTTGACTAAAATAAATAAATTGATACATTTATTTAATTTAGAGAGGAAATGGTAAAGGATATAGTATTTAATTAAATACTTTTAGAAACCTTAGAGAACGCGATAATATTAATTAAATATGTCATTTAATTAATATAAAAAAAATTAAATGAATAAATGATAGGATTTTGACTATATGGGAGTGGTCAAATTTGGATGTCTACATTTTTCCCCTCTTCAAAATATTGTTAAAATAATAGTGTTTCGAAGAAAAATAAAATGCAGATGACTCTATGGAGGAAGTGACTAGAAAAAGATGCCCCAACATGGGAGAGGTTACGTGAGCTGCCCAAATAGAGGGGAGTGAAGGGAGATGCCCCAATCTCGTGGGAAAATTACCAAGAAGGAGGTATGTGTGAAAATAGTAGGGTATGCCCCCTCGAGAGGATGGTTGGGGAAGAAAAAGGGGCTCCGGGTGACTTCTCGATATGAAGAAACATAAGGTATCATTGGATAGAGCTCGAAAAACCATGAAGATTGGCTTTTGAATGGATTTGAATGGACACATGGGGTCCAAATAGCGGCCTCGGGAAGTTAGAGGGTTAATTGAATTAGAAGAAGGTTAAATAAAGGGAAAAAATACCCTTTATTTTTAAAAAAAGGGGGAAAATGGGGGGAAAGTTATAAATAGTAATTTTAGACTTACTATTCCTCATTTGCATAGCTGGTAGTTGAGTGAGAGAGAGAAGAGGAGAGGAAAGAGATAGGGAGAGAAGATGTCAGAGGATTATGATGATGAAATCATCCACCAAGAGGACGAGGTGTGGAAGTTCAACCATGACCCTGTGGTCCCATGCCAGGTTAGACCCAAATCCTCCTTGTGGATTTTAGCATTTTATGATTTATTTTTGAGTTATAATGCTTTTTGAAAACATGGGTTTGGGAATGGGGGTAGATTAGAAAAATGGGTAGAGGGCGAAAATCAATTTCGCCAACCAAATAGGAAGAAACACCAATTAATGGTGTGGGGAAAAGAGGGTTTATTTTAAATAAAAAACCCAATAGATTTAGAATAAATAGGCTTAGCCCCCTAAAACAGGGGCAACCTCGCCCTAGGAAAGGCGGTCGCACCCAAGATTTGGGTGGCCCCACCCACCAAAGGGTGGTCGCACCCACCAAGGGGTGGTCATGTCTTGGCGTGGGCAGCCCCACCCTCATAGGGGTGGTCAGCCTGTAGGGGCGGTCGTGCCCACAAGGGCAGGGGCATCCCTACCCCAAAGGGTGGTGGCACCCCAAGGGGCGCCAACACCCAAAGGGATGGCCCCACCCCTTAGGGTGGCTTTGCCCCTGCCCTGCCCCAAATGAGACGGCTACACCCCAAAAGGGAAGGAACCAAGGAAAAAGAAGGGGGGCTAAAGGGAAGAAATGTTAAAGTGCCAAAAAGAAAAAGAAAATGGAAGAGGATGACTTAAGAATTATTGTCCAAAGAATGGAAGAACAAGTTAATGAGAAGATAACCCAGGGTCAAGATTTGATGACTGACAGGTTGTGTGATGTGATTGCAATGGTTCAAAAGCTTGTGGACTTGGGAATGAAGATCAGAGGTGTTGGAGGTGACACAATAGGTGATGATCGGAGCAGACCATCAGGCCCTAGCCCAGGTGGAGTTGTTGCATATGTTGGGATATTTGTCTATCAGAGCGCATCAGGCAATGCTGACAGCCCTGATCGAGTGTTGGGATTCAGTGACCTCGACCTTCCATCTCCCAATAGGGGAGATGACGGTGACTTTAGAGGACGTGTGGCAGATATTAAGGATTCCCATTGCAAGTCGTATGGTTAGCGATACGAGATCAGAGGGGGAGGCACTAGATCAGATGATGTGGGTTTTGTTTGACCGAGAGGACCTACCTATGCAGAAGAAGGGGTTAGACGTGGAAAAATGTTGGGTTTGACATTACCACTGTTGCCATTATACATGTATGGATTGATCAGTGGGAAACTTATACCAGATAGTAGCGGATGATTCTGTAGCCTCAGCTACATGAAGGTGATTTGACACATTGTTGAGGGGAGGGATGGAGATTTCGCATGAGGTCCATGCATCCTGGCACAATTATACAGGGATATGCATGTCGTATGTTATCAAGAGGGACTCAGCGTGGCCCATGTGATGTTACTTCAAGTATGGGTGTGGAAGCACATCAGTGTGTCCAAGCCATATGTTGTGAGAGTGGGACTAGAGGATTTGACACTGCCAATGACGTATTGGTATGGTGCAGAGTGTGGTTGGGTATGGCGGTATTAGGGTTGTGGAGATTTAGATGGATGTAGGAGGTTATTTGATGATCTTGAGGAGGAGGATATAGTATCGAGGTCATTTATGACACGACGCTTTTCCAGGTGGAAGGAGGATGAGATGAGATATAGGAGACACTTCATGACCCGAGGTTATATAGTCAGGAAGGAGCCACAAATAGTGGAGTCACACAGGCCAGATCAAGTGATGAGGCAGTTTGGGTTGACACAGGATATTCTAGGTGCAGCAGATAGGTTCAGACGGATTACACGGGAGCAACCAAGGGGGGAGCCGATTTCACCAGAGTTTGTGAGGGAGCACTGGGAGACATTGGAGCAAGATCTAGTGACCTATCTAGGGAGGATTGGAGGGCTAGCAGAGGCAGGGGTGACTATTAGATATGTCATGTGGTTTTTGCGACAGCGACCCGTACAGATTACATCAGAGGATTTGATTAGGGAGACATTAGGATTTGGATCAAAGGATGAGATCAGATTGGTAGGATAAGGGAGAGGTAGAGGGAGGGGATAGTCGAGGAGAAAACGGGAGGTAGGCAATGTAGGAGGACAATAGAGGAGAGGGCTAGGGGAAGCCATAGTAGGAGGAGATCAGTAGAGGAGAGAAACAGGGGCAGCCATAGCAGGAGGAGGTCAGCAGAGGAGAGAGCCAGAGGTAGGCAGAGTAGGAGGACAATGGAGGAGAGTGTCAGAGGTGGCCGGAGTAGGTGGGAAGTAGGAGGGAGGGTAGGGGAATGATGAGGTAGGAGGTCAGCGGAGGTCGAGTAGGAAGAGGAGGAGATGGAGGGTACAGGTTGAGCCCGAGTAGAAGAGACATCAGGGAGAGGCAATGGGGGAGAGGGAGGAGGCCGAGATGATGGACATGGTAGATGAGGGAGTGACAAAGGATACGGATATGGATGTGCATGATTTTTTCCCATTTTCCATGATACCGTCGATAAGAGAGGATCCTTTTGTGCGTTTGAGAGGAGCTGAGGTGAGATTACAAATCACCTAGTACAGATTGAGAGACATAGAGGTAGTGAGGAGAGATTGGAGGTGGAGGTGATTAGGTTGTGAGCTGAGATAGCTCAAGTGTGAGTAGAGAATGAGAAATATTTTATGGTGATGGTCGATGTGGTGTCGCATCATGAGGCGGAGATGCAGAAGGAGGGAGAGAGACTGTGAGATGAAATAGACGAGCTGCGGGGAGAGGTGAGTGAGTTACATGTAGAGGTGACTCATTTGGATGGAGAGGTATCGAGGGAGAATGAGGTAGGGGAGGTAGCAAGATGAGAGAGAGACAAACTAGAGGCTACTATGACAATACTGTAGGCAGGGGGTAAGTGAGAGCTAGGGGAGCGATAGAGTAGATATAGACATAGACTCTAGCGGAGGCAGAGAGGGATATGGAGGATCTAAGGAGGTATGTAGAGGGATTATTGAGAGAGAAGAGGGAGTTGAGATAGGAGCGAGACGAGATCCATGATAGAGTTGATGTGGCAGAGTAGGCAGTGGGAGATATGGGACAGATGCAAGAGAGGGAGGAGACCATGAGGGCTCAGGTACAGGTGATGGAGGTAGAGAGGGATGTCTTATAGACACAGGTGTAGATCCTATAGGAGGAGAGGGATGCAGCACTGGCACAAATATAGGTTGTGGAGAGAGATGTAGTGCAGGGGCAGGCACAAGCAGCACAGGGTGGTCAGACTAGGGTAGAGGTTCAGATACTACAGGCACAGGTACATGCTATACAAGAGGAGAGGGACATAGCCATGGATTAGGTGTCATGGATGGGAGCAGAGATTGAGCAACTATAGATAGCACGGGGTGCATGGGCACAGAAGAGGAGGTCCATTTGTGGATTTCAGGATAGGTATAGGGCAGAGCGAGACATGGCTATATAATAGGTGGGAGATCGGGAGGAGTATATGAGAGAGGCAAGCTACTATATGTGTGCCTATTTCTTGATAGTGTCGGATCCAGCACAACGAGTAATCACCTATGTTCGAGCAGTGCCACAGATGCTAGTGTCATCCCAGTTAGCAGGGACGCATACCTAAGGATATAGTAGCATGAGATAGACATATCCACGTAGAGAGCTAGTGTCGAAATCACCATAGACGTCAGAAGCAGGTAGCTCATGGTTTAGAGGATTGCAGGGATAGGATCCCAGTTTTTGATAGGTACAGGGTGGGATTCAGTATAGGGCAGCAGAGATCAGAGTTGATTCATAGCTTTGTGTTCATACTTTATTTGATGACATATGATGGATATGTATTATGAGATGATGGACAGTATCATGGATGATGTGATGGAAATTGTATTTTTGTTATTTTTGATATGATATGCGAGAACCCGTATTGACACTATATGATGGGTATGTCATGGATGATTTACTTATGCATATGTGTATGTTTATGATTTTATTGTAGATGAAATTTATGATTCGATGTATGGATATGCTTATGATGATTTATGTCTATGCCTATATGAATAATGTGGATGATATGCATGATGTCTAAAATTTATGATGCAAGATATGATGGATGATGTATGATTATTCCTATGTGTATGTTATTATGATGTTCTTATGTGTATGTGATTTATGATTTTATATGCTATGGATGTGGAAATGAACCTAATAGTGTGTGATGTAGGTGACAATGCATATGAGATTTTAATGATATGAGCTAAGGTGAATATGCTAATGTGATGGATTAATAATAAAATGAATTTTAAGATGTATAGAATAATTAATTAAAATTAATCTAAACAACTTTTTTAAAATATGGTTATGCACATGGGATGAAATGCAGCTTAGCGAACCTAAAATATGAGATGAGAATGCAACTAAATTCTAATAAGTAAATGAAATGCAATTTGATAATGTAAAGAAGGGTCTACATAATGATGGAAGCCAAGGAGGTGATGGGTGTGCAACTACACCTATCAAGAACTATGGGAATCTAAAGAAGAGAGGAAAATGAAGGGAATCACTGTTTGTACAACCAAAATCCTAAGTCATGGGTTGGAAGAAGAAGGGATGGAGGATACATGCAATGCAATGGAGGAGAAAATGAAATGAAATCCTAATGCAATTTTCCATCTTCGGAGCATTGATTTTTGCTAAGCATAAGACACTAGGTGCCATGGTATATGGAACCAAGGCAGATTAGTGTTGAATGCATAAACAAATACAACAAACAAGAAGGTTATCCCAACACCCCAAAGTTGCAATGAATTTGGTCGAGTCAGGCATTAGGATAACCACAAGCATAGAAGGATGTCCCAGTGTAACATAAGACCTCAGGGGTCTTGGTGGGTACTACATGGGACGACTAGGAAAATAGAAAATAAAATCAAGCTATGCCCCTATGTAAACCAGTCAAAACACACCATAATATGGTAGATCATGGTGGTATTGACAAGTGATGATAGGGAGATTAGATGATAAACAAAAGCCAAAAGTGTGAAAATATTGCAATCAATTTCAAAACGTCCTTTATCATAGGATCGAGAGGATGGATGGGGTTGATGAGGTCTATTAGGAAGGATACATACTGTTGAGACCAAAGATGGATACTAAACTAAAAGATCGATAATGATGCAGGATATTTGAAAACTGATTAAATCTCATGACATGAATGGATTCCATTTGTGAAGCACCAGCTAGATAAGGACATACTTGATAACACAACACAAGACACAATACATAATATTGACACACCCTAAAGACCTAGGGGCTCACAGGTTGATCAAAGATCAGCCTTGCCTATGTGAAAGCGCAGAGCCCTCATAGTTCAGGAAAAGACCATGGATAAAAGTGAAAAGAGGACAATGAAGAAAAATAATGGGGGACAACGACTAGATAGATTGATAACAAAAGAAAATAAAATAAAATCCCCAAGGGTAGATCAAATGATCAACCTTGCCTGCGTGCAAGTGCAGGGGCAACATAGTTTGAAAAGGATGAAAGAACGACGATGGATAATTGTGAAAAGAGGACAATGGGGACACATGATGAAGGAAAAAATTCCCTGGGGGTGGATCAAATGATTAGCCTTGCCTACATGAAATCATAGGGGCAATGTAGTTCGCCATAGATAGGATGGGATCTAGATGGAGACCGACACGATGAAAGAACCTAGATAGAAGCAAAATACGGATAAAGTGACAAGAAAACACAAGCTCATATTGGGATAAAAGCTCAGGATGACGAATAGCGGATGAAGTTCATCCAATTCTCAACCAAAATATACCAAGTAACCAAGTGATGCAATCAGATGGATGGATAGGATTGATAGGATGATGAGATCTGGAGGGACGAGTCATACAGTAACTAGGATGCAAGGTAGATAATGATTAAGCCCTATATGAATGGTGCCTATTGCTAGGTTTTCACCAATCGTACATGTCCCAGGTGCCACCAAGGGTGGTTTTCACAAGAGGATGGATTATTTCTCTTTACTATTTTTTGATTTTTCTAAAAAAAAAAAATTGTATTTTGACAATTTTTACCTTTTTAATATTTTTTTTATTTTGACAAGAAGGATACCCCAGTTGACCTAAGTATAAAACTTCTTCAGGTGCATGATATTGATGGGCTCTTCTAAGGGATCTCCTTTAGGTTTAGACAACCTGTATGCTCTGGAACCATATTTTGTTGTGATGACATAAGGGCCCAACAAATTTGCTTCGAACTTGTTGTTCTTTTCCCAATCTTGTTGTGTGCGATGATTCTCCTTAAGAACTAGGTCACCAATATTGAATTGACGAGGACAAACCTTCTTGTTGTAGCTTATTTTTAGGCAGTTTTGATATGCCTAAAGGTGGTCATATACTTTGATTCTTTTATCATCAAGGAGTTACAGTTGACTGGGTCTTGCAACCTGATGATCTTCATCACTGATAAGGTTCTTTAGGAATATTCTTAGTGATAGGAGTTCTACCTCAATCGGCAAGATGGAGTCGGCACCATAGACGAGAGAATATGGGGTAGCGTTGGTAGGAGTGTGTATGGATATGTGGTAGGCCCGAAGGGAAAGATGGATAGGGAGATGCCAATCATGACCAATGTTTTTAACCACCTTTTTAAGGATCCTGATCAGAGTTATGTTGGTGGCCTCGGCTTATCCATTACCTCGGGGGTAATAAGGTGTGGACCAACGATCTTAGATGTGAAATTTTTCACAAAGGTGTTTCATGGCTTGGTTTTTGAAAGGCTTTCCATTGTCAGTAAGGATGGTGGAGGGAATTCCATATCTATAGAGAATATGGAATAGGATGAATTTGGAAATCTAGGTACCAGTGATTTGTGAGAGCGGCATTGCTTCCACCCATTTGGTGATGTACTCAGTTGCAGTTATGATAAAGGTGTGGCCATCAAAGGATGGGGGATAAATCTTTCCGATTAGGTTGAAGCCCCACTGAGAAAAGGGCCATGGTGCTATAAGAGGTTGGAGATCTTATGCTAGAGCATGTATCAAATCTTCATGTTGTTGGCAAGGTAGACATTTCTTCACAAAATCACAAGAATCCTATTCCAATATGGGCCAATAGTAACTAGCCCTAAGAATTCTTTTGGCCAATGTCATACCATTTGAATGGGCCCTACATACACCACTATGTAATTCTATTAATGCAATGCGAGCTTCGGTCTCATTTAAACACCGGAGGGAGGAGGGTTCTATCATACCCACATCGATAAAGTGTATCACCTACGATGGTGCAGTGAGATGTGCATTGGATAAAGAATTTTCATTGGTTTCATGTCAGTTCAAGGGGTAAGGTATTGTTATGGAGGTAAATGTAGATGTCTTTATACCAGGGTGATTCGGGACCTACGATATCGCATACCATTTCACTCTCAGGAATTTCATATGTAGGGATTCAAAGTTGCTCCATGAGGAACTCACATTCGGTCTGATCTTTGGGAATGTCGAGGAGAGAACCAATGGTGGCCATGGCGTCAACTGCTTTATTCTGCACTCTAGGTATTTGATCAAATTGGATGGAGGTGAAGTATCTTTTGAAGTCATTTACAATAAATTTGTATGGTAATAGCTTATCATCTTTTGTGAGGAACTCATCATTGACTTGTTTGATAACAAGTTGGGAATAACTGAAGACCTACAGGTGAGAGATATGCCATTGTACTAAAATTCTAAGGCCAGTGAGGAGAGCTTCATATTTAGCAATGTTGTTGGTACAAGGAAAGGCCAATCTGAATGATTTTGGTATGTAATCACCCTGAGGGGTGACGAGAAAGACTCCTACCCTCGATCCATCATTTGTACATGATCCATCAAAGTATAATGTCCATGTGGTAGCTTCTAAAACTGCAAAGACCCCTTCATCAGGACACTCTATTTCTAAAGGATAAGCATCTACTAGAGGAGTGTCTGCTAGTTGATCTGCAATTACTTGTCCTTTGATTGCTTTATGATCCACATACTTTATGTTGAATTCACTTAGCAACATGACCCATTTAGCCATGTGGCTAGTCAGTGTTGTTCTATATAACATATATTTAAGCGCATCAACCTTGGAAATTAGCTTTACTGGATGGCTAAGCATGTAGTTTCGTAGTTTCTGTGAGCTGAAGACTGCAGCTAGGCAAGCCTTCTCCATTGGGGAATAGTTGATTTCATAACCTACTAAGTTCCAACTGATGTAGTAAATTTCTCTTTCCTTGGATGACATCGTGTTGTGCTAACAATGTCCCCAACACTACAGAAGTGGCTGAAATATAGAGTAGGAGTGGTTTTCTCAGGATAGGTGGCATAAGAATAGGTGGGTGAGCCAAATATTCTTTGATTTGATCAAATCTGAGTTGACATTGTTGGTTCCACTTAAATGCAATATCTTTCTTGAGTAGATGCGTGAACGACTAACACTTGTTGGCTAGTTGAGCAATGAACCTTTGGATGGATTGGAGCTTACCTTGTAGGCTTCTTAGTTGTTTCAAATTACGAGGTGGAGGCATTTCCATGATTGATTTGACCTTAGCAGGATCAACCTCTATTCCTCTACGAGAGACAATGAACCCCAAGATTTTTCCAGATGTGACATCGAAGATACATTTCTTTGGATTGAGGCATAGCTTGTACTATTTGATATGTTCAAAGATCTTTCTAAGAATTGCAAGGTGTTCTTCCCTCGGTCTTTATTTTCATAATAGGTCATCAACATAATCTTCCATTATGATGTGGATGAGGTGATGGAAGATGAGTTTCATAGCACCCTGATATGTTGCCCCCATATTCTTAAGGCCAAAAGGCATGACATTGTAACAAAATGTACCCCAAGGTGTAGTGAAGGCAGTCTTGTGTTGATCCTCTGGGGAAATCTTAATCTAGTTGTAACTGGAGAAACCATCCATGAGGGATAGCATCTCATGTCCTATGGTGAGATCAACTAGCATATCCATATTTGGCAAAGGGAATTCATCCTTGGGACAGGCTTTGTTAAGGTCTCAAAAATCTGTTTAGATTTTGATGTCTTTGTTGGGTTTAGTGATTGGAACTATATTGGAGATCCAATAAGAGTAGTCAATTGGTCAGATGAATCCTGCCTCCAATAGCTTTTCCAATTCATTCTTAACCAGTAGAGCCACTTGAGGGTGCATTTTCCTGAGTTTCTGCTTGACCAGTTTTGCATCAGGATGAACATCTAGGTGATGTACCACCGAAGCAGGATCAAGGCTAGGCATGTTTGAATATGTCTAAGTGAAGTTGATGATTCCCTCTTTGAGGAGCTGGGTGATAGTAGAGTTTTCTTCTTCTGAGAGTGCTTTGTCTACATAGGTGATCTTGGGATTCTCCTCAGTTCCCAAGTTTATTTCTTGTGTTTCTTCGATCAAGATGGATGATTGTCTGAATAGTTGAGTCCCTACAAGGGTAAGATGAATGACCCCATATTCTAGTACCTCATCAAGTTTTTCACTAGTAGATACACCCTTTTTTTCTACTTTTTCAAAGTCTCAAAGTGCCTCGGGGAGGTTTTTACTAGGTGACCCCTTTTGAATTTGTTTCTTTTTATTTTTATGGTTGGATCGTTCATCTTCCCCCAATCCCATGAGATGCACATATTGATCCACTGAGGGAAAGGTCTTGAGAGGTGTGCTACCTTGTAGGTCATAGTCTATAAGCTTAGGGTGTTTGATGGATAAGGTGATGTTGCAAACAAATAGGCATTCAAATATGGAAGGGAGGTCAGTGTGATCAACATCATCATATGTGTGTATGATGGACTCCTCCTCTGGTATGTCCTCAAGGGAAATTTTGTCCACACTAACATTGTTAGAGGCACTAGATGATGCCATGGGACCTTTTTGTTTAGTATTATATCCCAAGCCCATCTTCTTCAAATGCATATAAGCTTCTATCGGCTACCGTCTACCTTGCTCTTCTACACCAAGGCCTCCCCCTGATAGTTATGTATTTCTACAAACTTAGAAGGCCAAGGATAGGCCTCTTGGAAGTATTGTTTCAAGGGGGGAGATGGTTTAGGTTCTTCATGGTACACCTATTGGCCGATGTCATCTTCGGGTGTATCTTGTCATAATCCAGGAGAGTGCAAAGTGCTAGACCCCACATTTGGAGCATTGAGTGTGATTGTCTTCTCTTCATCTTTTGGGACAGATTGAGAAGGTTGGCCATATGTACATGGTGAGGGTGGTATAGTTTCCACATTCAATGTTTTATGCATTTTGTACTCACCACACCTCTTATCAATGATTTGGACCTTGGTAATGGTGGAATTAGATGTAGATGATGGAGTGGATGACGTGGTGGTTAATGTGTTGGTGGATGGATGAGATGTGGATTTCTAGGATGCCCCCATTTCTACCCTAGGAAAGTAGTGATAATGGGGAAAGGAATCCTCTAGGGCATGGAAATATTCTAATAGCTGAGGGTCAGCTTGTATAGTTACTTCCATTCCTTGAAATGGGAATTTTAGACATTGGTGATAGGTTTATGGATGGCTTGCATAGAATGAATCCATGGGTGACCAAAAAGGATGTTATATAGCAGATCAAGGTCCAGAACATGACACATAGTGTATTGCACAATGGGGCCCACTTGAATAGGAAGACAAATAGTGCCCTCATAATCTCGTTTTGCATTATCATATGCTTTGATGGTGATAACTTTCTTGTTTAGGTTAGCTTGGGTGTATCCCACCTATTGTATAAATTTTAATGTACAAAGATTTAAGGCAGAACCATTATCTACCAAGACCCTTTTTACTTTATGACAATTCACACCAGCCTCAAGGTGAAGGGGGTGGTTATGACTTGAGTCAAGGTGGGGCATATCTTTCTGGCTGAAACCTAATTGATAGGTCATTGAGATATTTCCTATCAATGCTTGGAATTGTGCGGGATCCATGTTGGTGGGAACTTGAGTGTTTTGTAAGGCTTTATTCAAGATGTCTTGATGCATGGGGGAAGACTTAAGCAGATCTAGGATAGAAATTTGGGTCAAGGTCTTTCCTGGGTGATCAAGGATGTTGTACTGTGAACTCACAAATGGCAGCTAGATAGATGTGGAGACTCATGGGATAATGATGTGGGTACGGTGGGTGGTAACAACACATTGTGTATCTTTTCCTTTGACGTGTATCATGGATACCTATGGTTCCACTTGGTCGATGTGCATAAAAATTCCATGGTAATTGTATGACACATTGTTGTAACTTATGTTATTAGTGGTTTTATTCTGGTTGTTGTTGTTAGGCCCAGGATTGAAGTTGGATGTACTAGGACCTTGATTTTGTTTAGGGAAAGCATTTTGGTATATTTGCAATTGATCATTAGATGAGGTTTATATATTGGCATCCACATGTCTATCACCTTGATTTATATGACCTTGGATGCAGGTTTTTATACTTCAACATTTATCCAACGTGTGCCCTTTAATCTTGTGAAATTCACAATACCCATTTTCTCTAAACCAAGTTGGTTTAGGTTTAGACTCATCAAGGGGTTTGGTTATAGGATATGTGATCGGGTAGTTAGCTTGAAGAAGCTTGTTCAACATGGCACTGAGGGGTTCTCCCAATTGAGTAAACTAGCATTTTTTCCCCTTGGTTGTTTTGATTTGACTGTTGTTGAGGATGAGGTGTTCCTTGTGGCATAGATATGGCATTTGGGATCGACTGCTACTATTGAGGAGGATATTTTAGTTTCTATGAATTATTAGCCACTTGGACATGTTTGGTTTCCGTGACACCATCATTGATAGCTTTCTTATTCTTATTCCAATAACAGGGTTTATCTCTAGAGGATCTCTCTTTATCAAAATCGAAAATTTTGACCTGACCTTTAGCAACATGGGCTCTTTCCAGGATAAGAATTTTCTCCACTGGTGCCACAAAGGTGGTGATACAGTGGAGTCAGAAGTTGTGAGCCATGTCTAGATGGGAATTTTCAATAAACAAAGTAACCGTGTCCTTTTACCTCAGTGGGGATTTCATCTGACCGGCTAAGGCTCGCCATCTTTGCAGATAGCTTGCAAATGTTTCTCCATCACACTATTTTTCTTTTAGGAGATCAAGTGTATCAATATCCTTCTCCAAATTAAACTAGAAGTGGGAGACAAATTCTTCTAATAGCTAAGCAAAGGACTTGATGGATCCCTTCTCAAGACCCATGAACTAGTTAAGAGTGACTCCTTGTAGGCTCTTAGGGAACAATCACATGAGGTAGTTGTCATTGTGCATGACTTCTTGACAGTGGGCATAAAACTCTTGAAGATGAGCTTTGGGATCTTTGGTTCCCTTGTATTTATCTAATTTTGTTATTTCAAAGTGTTTAGGGAAGGGTAACAAGGAAATGGAGGGATCGAATGGATAGGGACAAATGTCCTCAAATTTGAATGATTGTTTGCCCATCCCAACTTGTAAGTCCTTCAACACAACTTTGACTTCTTCCAAGTCTTTATTGATAAGTGTTATCTATAGGAGTCAGAGTAGGCTGATTGTATGGATGATATGACGAGGTTGGTACAACAGTGGTTGGATCATAAGTTGGTCGAGGTGTATAAGGAGGAATTTGTTGGCTCTAATTGATGTATGTGGATTGTGGATTAACGTGTAGAGGATATGTGGATGATGGATTTTGATGGTAAGAGGTGGAAGTCGCTTGTTGATAGGGTGGCTGCTATTGATAGTACATAGAGGATGGAACAATTTGTTGATATTGTGTAGCATTATGATAATATGAAGAGGTGGAAGCCCCTTGTTCATGTGATGGTGGTGGCTAATAATAAGAGGTGGATGGAACACCTTGTTGATACAATGGTTGTTGTTGAGGATATGATGGATAAGATTGGTATTGATGCACAACGGTGGGTTGTTGTGTGACATATGGGGGTGGTTGTGAATTTGATGGTTGTTGATAGGAATGTGCATGTGATTGCGAAGGTTTGGCGTAAAGAGGTGGTTGGGTCCGCGTTTGATTCTGTGAGGTCAGATGGACATTGGAATTAGGATGGGCTGGAGCAGTATATGTGTTGGACGAATGATAAAGATATTTCGTAAGAGGATTATGTTGCATTTGCATAGGAATGTGTGTATGTTGCAGTGGATGTTGCTGTTGTGGTGGTTTTTGGTGAGATGGGTGAGATGGAGTGTGTTGTTCTTGTGGGACTCCTTCAGAAGCACCATGTGGTGGTTGTGGTGGTTGCAATGTAGTTTGTGTCACCTAATGTGGTGGTTGCGTAGGAATCAAGAAATTTTGTGGTGGGATTGGGATGTTGTGCTGTGGAGGTCACTAATGAGGTGGTAGGGATGAAGTAATAGTAGTAGTGGATTGGTGAGGATTATCGAAGGTTGTTGGAATGTAGGCAATGGTAGGTTGTTAGCAAGTGCAGATCCTGGAGGTGGCATCAATGCAAGGATAGGTGTGCCCCCATTATTAATGGGTGGTTGAGATGGAAGTGATGGATCGGATGGAATGTATGGTGGCATGTCATAGGCATAGGGGTAATTATGAGTGAGTTGATACCAATTTTCCATGGGTGTACCTTCAGGGACATATGAATTCCTTGGACCATTTTGTGAAGCTTGCGGATCTAAAGGTGTTGGGAGAGTGTGGGTACCGACATATTGTGATGCATCAAAATTAGATGGTGGTTTGATTCCTCTCATGATCAGAGGCAAGAATATTATCCCCACATTTGTTGAGGAGGCAATCCCTCATCTAAACATTAACAGGATCACTAAGGTATTTGTCAAAAGTGACTTCAGGTTGATTAACAATGTGTTCATCATTGGGTGGTGTGGCATTTTGAACATCTGTATTGGATTGTGATGATGCATTGTTATGGGGATCTTGTGGGATATTCGAAATGTTGTTAGGATCTTATGGCATGTTCGGTTGGAAACCTTGATCTTGTTGTTCTGCCATTTGTTTTTTTGCTTGTGAGCAGGGTTGAACGGGCATGAAAGTGCAAAAAAACTAGGTGGATTAAGATGTAGCTAAACTCCTAGCATGTAATGCAAAGATGATCTAAATGATGATTGGATTGATTGATTGGATTAGATGAAGGATTGATTAATTAGATAATCAAATAAAGATGTGACTAGATTAGGTTGGATAAGATTGATCAATAAAATGATTGGTAGGATTGGATAATTTTGGATGATTAGAACGAATTCTAAACTGAGTTCAAAGATCACCCTAGATGACTTAAGGTGTTGATTGATCAAATTAAAGGATGAACTAATGATCATGACACTGAATCCGCCTTAAGATGGAAGGGGATTGATTAGGCTGAGGATGATGACTGAATTAGGATAGATGGCGATCCCAAGCAGATGTTGAAGGATGACGATCAGTTTCAAGCACCTAGGTCAGTTCAAATAATAACTTCAAATGAATTTTAGATGATTTAGATTGAGAAAACGATAATGGATGTGTAACCTAAGGATGATTAAAGATATATCTATATGATCTAGATAATGATTTGGATGCAGATGAATTGGGATGAAAATGAACTAATGTGAAGATTATGGGTGGACGGGATGTGTAAACAACTAGGCAAACAACATGCTTTTTGAAAACCTAGTAGGTTGGCTTTTTGGGTCAAGCTCATGTAACGAATTCAGTTTTAGGGAAGGGCCACCCAAACTTGGGAAGGGTCACCCAAACAGGGGCAGGGTCACCCAAACAGGTTCTAGATCCGACTTAGCCCCTAAAAGTTATCAAGTGATATCGATAAACGAGGTGAACGGACTTCCAAGATGGGAAAATAGGTTCATAGAATGGGCAAACAATCACTTGAAATGGATGAAAGGATGCACAATATGGGAAAATGAATGCTTGGAATGGGAGAATTAATTCCCGAAATGAGAGAATGATACTTAGAATGGGAAAATGGATATCCAGAACGGGAGAACAGGTGCTCGAAATGGGGGAACAACATTCAGAACAGGCAAGCGGATACCCAAAATGGGTGGAAAGATGGTCAGAATGATCAAATGAATACCCAGAATGAGGGAACCACACTCAGAATAGGAAAATGGATGAATGGAATGGGAGAATGATGGGCAAACAGAAGATGAAAATGACTGTCTAGAGGGAAGGGTCACCCCTTTGAGGGAAGGGTCACCCCTTTGAGGGAAGGGTCACCCCTTTGGAGGGAAGGGTCACCTTTTTAGAAAAACTACTCAAATTTGACTTGGATAGGGTAAAAAGTAACTAAAATAGGAAGTTCAAGGTTGCTCGTTTGAGGGCAGGGTCACCCCTTTAAGGGCATGGTAACCCATTTTAGGGTATGGTTTCCCTTTTGAGGGAAAGGTCACTTGTTCTAGGGAAATTGTTCAAATTTGACTTAGTCTGGGTGGAAAATAGTTGAAACAGGAAAGGCAGGGTCACCCCTTTGAGGGCAAGGTCACCCCTGTGAGGGCAAGGTCGCCCTTTCAAGGGTAGGGTCACCTCTTTGAGGGTATAGTTGCCTTTGTATGTTGATCTAGACTTAACTTAGATAAAAACATATATGGCAAAGGATAAAAACAACAAACAAATGACCAAGACTCATTGATAATCACTAGTTCTGCGCAAAGAAGATAGTTCAAGCAGCATAATCTTAAGATTAGTGTTAAGGGTATGGTCAGCACGATCCTCTATCTAGGTTGAACAATAATTCTAAGGGAGTCCCTGATATATGCATGGTATGTGGGGCACAACCATGAACACCAGCCCATCACAAGCATGAGTTGGGAACTTCCAGCAAGATAGTAAAAGCTCGAACCAACTCTTCATGTCTTATCTAGGTATCACCCTAGCTTTGACACTCTTCCAGACACAACGTGAATAGATTGAGGTACAAATTTTCCTCTCCCCCCTTTATATACCCCACCAGTAACATGTGGTTGGGATCGTCCCTTGGGGTGATGAAATCTCTAAGCAGGTCCTGCTAAGAAAAAGAGAAAGGGAAAAAAAAATTAAGTGGACTATGATTTCTCTTCACCCAGGATCGCCAAATGGTGCAAGTTGATTGGATACGTCAATAGTCCACTTGTTCAAATAGTCAAACAAGTTCTTTGACCCTCTAATCAAAGTTATGTTCCTAGTTTAAAAAATGAAAACAAAAAGTGATAATCTAACTAAAGAAAGTTGTTTTCTCCCCCTGCATAAAGTGCATTAGTAGTTTGTTGTTTTTGGTCTTCAATAATCATTAAAAATTTGCACAAACGTTAGCAAAAAAACAACACTCACAAAAAAACACACATTAGAGGGTCAGTAATAAGAAAAACAACAACAATCTGAACTCTAGAATGAAAATTAACCCTTTATTTTACTTGATTTACCTCTATTCAGGGCGGAGCTGCCTCTTTATTTTGGGCATAGTTGGCTCTTTAGGCGAGGTCACCCCTTTGTGAACGAGGTCACCTATGTGTGGTTGGGATCGCCTATTTTTGGGTGAGGTCACCCCTTTGTGGATCTGGACTTGCAAAATGTCAGAAAACTGAAAAACAAAAAACAACTTTGTGGGAAAGGTCACTTATCTATGGGTGGGGTTGACCCTTTGCGGGTGGGGTCGCCTGTTTGTGTCAAAACCTGCAAAAATTTAGAAAACAAAAAAATAGAAAATAAAAAGTTGGGTGGGGTCACCTATCCATGGGCGGGGTTGCCCGTTTGTGGGCAGGGTTGCCTTTTTGTGGGCGGGGTCACCTATTTGTGGGCAGAGCCGCCTCTGCATTCTAGGCAAGGTCACCTTTGTGTTTCTAAACCTACAAGATATCAAACAACAAAAAACATAAAAGAAACAAACCCATTTTTGGGTCCCACCGGACATGCCAGAAATGTGTGTAGGTGTTTTCTACTTTTAAAAATGCAAAATAGAATGGAAATGCAACAAATAAAATACACATATAAACACTCAATTATTAGTCATAAGTTGAATCTAAAAAAACAACAATAAAAACATAAAATGTTATATGTTTTGCTTGCTTATATTGATGAGTTGGTTCGCCTTTGATGATGCTTGGTTGTATTCTCCTTGATGAAAAAATGCATGTAATAATGGAGGTGGGTGTAGTGATTGACGATGGTAGGTGAGTGTATTAATGGCTTCAAAATGGTTGTAAATGTTAAAGGCTTGAATGCAAAATGGCTCGAATGCTTGTCTCTCTAATCTTTTTAACTTGAGGCCAAGGCTCTATATTTAAAGAAGAATGGACAGCTGAGATTAAGCCACCATGGACAAGATGGAGGGTTGTGGTGAGTTGAGTACTCACAAGCCCTCACATAATTTAATGTGGAAGGTGAGATGGAAGAAGGACAAGTGACATGGAAAAGGGACAAGGTACCTTGGGATGGGAGAGGATTTTCTCAAAAAGGAATTCCTTGTCTCCATATGGGGCTGATAGTGACAAGTGAGGACTTTTAGGAATTCCTCTCTTGTCACCATGGGGATTTGAGATGGTGTGGTTGAAATAAATGTGAATTTTTAATTCAAATTTTTGGAATAGTCCAATGGATAAGACAAGGTCCTCCTAAAGGAGGTCCTTGTCTCATGTTCCTAATGTGACCTATGAGAGGTCATGGGCGGTGCAGGAGCATCTATTTGCTTTCAAGCCTCCATGAGGCCATATTGTATAAATTCATTAAATTAGGTGTTTTAATATTTTAATAAGGTTTAATGAGACATTTTATATATGTTTGAAGTCATTTGGAGTCGTTTATGAAGGTTTGGTGTCATTTAGTTGAAAAAATAAAAACATTGTCAAAAGTTGTCAAAAGTTGTCATAACAACTTTTCTTGTTAAATGACAAATTTTTAAAAGTTTGTTAAAAGTTGTTAAATGGTATTTGTAGGTTGTTTTGAGAATAAATTTATTTTACAAGTATAAAAATGTTCCTCCAAGTCGAATTGAGGTGGGAATGGAGTTTTAAACAAGAATTTATGAAGGAAGGCATGAATTTTTTCTACAATTTCCAATGTTCTGCCCTGTTGTTTTATATGGTACGGTTTTGTATAAAGTTTTAAAGACCTTAAATTTATTTTTATTGATAGAGGAATGAAGTATCTTTCATTTTCAATTGTTTTGGTGTTTTTTCATTGAGTTTGGAGAAAGTTATGATCATTTTACCATTGGCAGTCCTATGGGATTGTTTTCTCTAAAAGTTGCAG